>CAUYSK010063718.1:0-25726 GCA_963575035.1 Avahi laniger | reverse complement strand
GCCTGGGCTACAGTGAGTGCTGTGGCATCAGCCTAGCTCACAGCAACCTCAAATTCCTGGGCTCAAGCGATCCTCCTGTCTTAGCCTCCTGAGTAGCTGGGACTACAGGCATGCGCCACCATGCCCGGCTAATTTTTTTTTTTCTATATATTTTTAGTTGTCCAATTAATTTCTTTCTATTTTTAGTAGAGACGGGGTCTCACTCTTGCTCAGGCTGGTTTCAAACTCCTGAGCTCAAACAATCCGACCGCCTCGGCCTCCCAGAGAGCTAGGATTACAGGTGTGAGCCACCGCGCCCGGCCATGAGCTGTTTTTTTAAAGTTCCTACATGACGCCAATCCTGGTCAATGCCTGAAATATACTGATAGTGTTGCAAGGAGTTTCAGAGCAGTTTATAACAGCTTATTAGTACTGATAAGAGGTTAATGGTTTATATTTGGTCTCTGGGAGTTCTCCAGAGGGCTTTTCCTAGCGGGAATATGCCCATGTGGCCAAAACCAAAAACCCCTAATATTCCATTTTAGGCTTTCTGGTTCTGAGGTGTTCTGTACCTCTACTGCTGGTTCCTGATCTGTGAGAGAAAATGCATTCTGCCTGGCCCTTACCTAGAGAGGACAACAGAAGACTGTATCTCGTGTCCCTGGGCCCTTTGCTGTGAGACAGCCATCATATGTGATATACATCCTTACTTTAATGCAGTGGTTATTTTGTACCCTTTTCCTATAATAAACTACAGATTTATAAGCACTGTCATTTTGGGTCCTATGAGTCTTCTTTAGCAACCAAACACTGTTTAACTGACACTATTAATGTAGTTATAAGGATAGGAAATAGAAGTAATTAATTTCCATTGTTCCAAGGAGAAACAATCAAGATTGATGCATTAGGCCAGGTGTGGTGGCTCATGCCTGTAATCCTAACACTTTGGAAGGCCAAGGCAGGAGGACTGCTTAAGGCCAAGAGTTCAAGACCAGCCTGAGCAAGAGCAAAACTCTGTCTTTACAAAAAATAGAAAAATTAGCTGGGTGTGGTGGCATGCGCCTGTAGTCCCAGCTACTCGGGAGAATGAGGCAGGAGGATCAATTGCTAGAGCCCCAGGACTTTGAGGATGCAGTGAGCTATGATGATGCCACTGCACTCTAGCCCAGGTGAGAGAGAGAGAGAGAGAGAAAGACCTTGTCTCAAAAAAAAGATCAATCTTAAAACAAGGCAGATTTACTTTGCCTTGCAAGGTATTGAGCAAATGTCTAGATCTGTTCACTAAACACTGAAGTAGAAGCTAAATGTTCATCCATTGTGAGATTACTGCATTGGGTATATGACCTCAACATGCCTACTGACCCTTAACACCTTAACATTCCTCAATTTGGAAAATGCTTTTCAATAGGAACCATACCTGTGATGTCAGCTTCCCAGCAATCTGCATTCGTTCAATTTCTGCAGAAGATTTGATCAGTCGGAGGCGCTGTACCAGCTGCTGGACACCCCGAACCTTGTTCTTGCTCTTGGCTTTGGCCTCCGTCAGATGCTGCATGTAGTCAGAGTGAAGCTGTGCATGAGAGGGCCTCATCCAGTCATACCAAACCATGTTCGTCTCAGCTTAGAACAAGAAGCCAAAAGATAAATTTAAAACAAGACTAATAGCAACAATAAGAAATGTCAACTGTCATATGACTTGAACAAAACTCAAAACTAGAAAACATGCAATGCAGACCTCTAAAGGGTTCAGTAAAACTCTCTTAGGACTGAAGCAACTGAAGGGTTTGATTATAAATCACTGGAAAGGCCATTCCCTGAAAATGGGAAGATATTCTGAAATTGAATATGCAGCCTTTTGACCCAAAATTTCATTGTTCTTTATAAAGATGATAGATGGGACTAAAGCTTTATTTAAGCTTTGACTTTATTTATTATTTATTAATTGTTAAAGAACAATTATAACAATTGTTCTCCACCACCGTTGAGCTAAAGGCACTGTTGAATAATTGCCCATGAAAGGACAGAAAGATGTACTCAAATCATGATGTTATGGTTAAAGTGTCCCATTCCTTCATAAAATTAACTCAGTACTAGGGGAAGAAGGTTCTTCTCTCATTTTGGAGCAATTATTCATTGCTACAGAAACACTACAGTTGATAATATATGCTAATCCACATCTACCCACTTCTCCCTTTGTATATGCTGTCTATTATCCCCGTAAACAATCATGGTTCACCTTTTAACTTTAGCAACCCAAGGAAATGGTCTATATTTGCCGGAGATGCATGACATGAAGGCCCATTATGAAAATGATTTGTACTTAAACGCAGATACATGTTTGTTCTCTTCTTCTGACAGTAGTCTATGAATAGTATTCCTAACAATCTAAGTCTGAAGCGTTGTATGTCTTGTATGACTGAAAAGTACTTTGGGACAGTAGAGAAAAAAAATCTAGAAAACTTTGATTGGATATGCATTAGTTATTCTATGTCCTAAATATTTTCATTTTAAAATAAAAGTGGTTTTAAATATGTATTACATGGGAAACATCTATCCTACTTATAGTAATAATAGATGGAAATTTAATTGCTGTAATTTTTAAAAAGCAAAACAACCTTTACTACCTGTTCTCAGTGTATGAAATCATAGGTCAACTTTTTGAGGTTTTTAAATTTTTTAAATAAATATAATTTCATTAATTTTTTTCCTTTGCCTAGTGCTTTTTTTTCTCTTTTCTTTTCTTTTTTTTTTCCTTGAGATCAGGGTCTTGCTGTGTTGCCCATACTCTGTTGTCATTACAGCTCACTGCAACTTCAAACTCCTGGGCTCAAGTGATCCTCCTGTCTCAGCCTGCTGAATAGCTAGGGCTATAGGTGCACACAACCATACTGGCTCATTTTTTTATTTGTAGAGACAGGGTCTCACTCTGTTGCCTGGGCTGGTCTTGAACTCCTGGGCTCAAGTGATCCTCCCGCCTCAGCCTCCCTAAGTGCTGAGATTACAGGTGTGAGCCACTGCACTCGGCCTGCCTAGCACTTTTTTATCCAGTAAACTAGAAATATTCAGAATGGTGGATAAGAAGTACTTTTAAGGAACTTATTTTATGTGAGATTTTTAACTATATGAGTTAATGAAATTTAGACTGTAGAACATGACAGCCAGCAGCTAATGCTAGAAATCAAAAGCCACAAAGAAAATGATCTTATGTCCCATTATTTATGTGGATTTTGAAGACATAAGAAAGCTCAGTGAGTTAAGCAGGATAATTATCTCTGTGAAACAGAAAATATTTCCGTAAAGTACTGAAAAGAATTTAATCAAACATATTAGAACTTACATAGTCAAGTGAGTATTTTTTCCAAAGGAGTTTTATAGGAAATAAGTCCAATATATTTTATGATTTTCAGAAACATTTTTGGAATTCTCTTTTAGAAACTGACTTCAGAAATGATTTACAAGTCACAAAAGAAAATCAAACTAAAACTTTACAATCAGGCTGGGCATGGTGGCTCACGCCTGTAATCCTAGCATTCTGCAAGGCCGAGGCGGGCGGATCATTTGAGCTCAGGAGTATGAGACCAGCCTGAGGGAGAGCAAGACCCCATCTCTACTAAAAAAAAAAAAAAAAAAAAATAGAAAAAATTAACTGGGCAACTAAATACAGGAAAAAAATTAGCTGGGTGTGGTGGTGCATGCCTGTAGTCCCAGTTACTTGGGAGGCTGAGGCAGGAGGATTGCCTGAGCCCAGGAGTTTGAGGTTGCTGTGAGCTAAGCTGATGCAACGGCACTCTAGCCTGGGCAATAGAGTCAGACTCTGTGTCAAATAAATAAATAAATAAACAAGAATAAAATTATAAAATAAAGTAGCTCAGTCTTCTGGAAAAGACTTGTGTCTCTTTCATGGTGCTTAGGGAAATACAGTTATGATAAACACTTTAGGAAATTAAGAATTTTATCTAAATAGGCAAGGAAGGTCTTAATCCCAATCTGGTGCATGATTTGTCATCTGCTCCCATTCTTACCTTTCAGTTTTGGTACAAGATGCTGAAATTCTTCTAGTGTATAGGCTTCATCTACTCCAGTTAGAGCTATTGCTCCATCAGTGCCAGATCGTGGGCCATCCCAAAGTTCTCGACTAGGGTCTCTCCGAGGGACAAAAAGCATGGCTTTGTGTGATGGTAGTTCCTTGCCAGGGAGGCTTTGAAGAACCAGAATGCTATCAGGCTCTTGGAATCCACACAGGTACAGAAAATTGTTGTCTTGGTGGAAAGTATAGGGGATATCGTTGCTCATGTAGTATGTTGGGTTGGAGAGCACAACTACTGTCTGGTCAGTCCCACTGTGCCCTTGTGATTCCTTGTGGATCAGAGACATCAGTTTGTGTCTGCGAAGTGCATATTCTACCTGAGATAGTCCTGGAGTCACCTCCCCTAGAAATGACAAATAAAAGTGGTACTTTGCATTTCTACAGTGCCAAAATACTTAAAGTAGATTAATATTAGATGGAGATACCCAAGTTCAATTCTTTAATTTATGCCAAATCTCCTCACAGCACATGGGGAATTAAGGAGATAACCCCAGGCTTCAAATTTTTATCCTACTGCAAAAATTTGGAAGAAATAATAGTTAAATGTGGTCCTGCCTGAAAACTGGGATCATCACCCCTTTAAGATATCTTCCAGCATTTTGGTTCATTCTTTTACTCGTTCAATCAAATATTTATTGAACATTATTATGTGGAAGGCATTATTAGGCATATAATCAAAGCTGCTCTGAAATTTCAGTATATAAGATGGGGAGAAGGGTCAGTCTATCTGTGTGTGACTTCCCTTCCTGATTCCCCACCCTGCCTAGGCCAGGAGAAGAGGGTGGGAGGAGGGTGTTTCCCTGAAGCTGACCAGTTCACACCGAGGCAAGCTGGAGTACCAAGGGCTACCAGATGCCCATCTTTTAAAGGCAATGCACTGAGCCCAGCAAGAGGAAGAGGTGCTGTGGGGTTTGCCCAGGAATGAGTGAGGCAGGACAGAAGTTCAGGAACCCCTCCTCCAGGCCTTCCCATAGTCTGTCCAAGCATGCTATGAAATCCCCAAATATCCTAAGACTAACAAAGGCAGCTGTGTCTGAGCCCAACCCTTCCAACAGTGACTCTTAGTCCCAACTTCCTCCCTAACTGGAGACCTTCTAAGTCTCCAAATAGAAAATAGGCCTGATGGCTGGTGTGAGTGAGGGGGAATTCTAGAGCTTGGACTGCAGCCCTGGCTGGAGGAGCCTCCTGGAATGCATGGGGTGGGACCTTACTGTTAGGGACATTTCCAAGTGGTTAGCTGCTGTTTAAAAAGAGAAATAAAATTGAAGATTAATGACCCTCCTCCCTCCCCCCAACAAATGTAACCTCCATGAGAACATAGATTTTTGTTTGTTTGTTTAATATTATATATTCCAAGCCTAGAATAATAAGTGAAGTATAGTGGGCATTTGATAAATATTTGCTAAATGACCTATAGGTTTTAACGTAATAGAGTTTAAGAACAAAAAGTCTTCTCCAATTTCAAGACCTAGAATAAATTTCCCCTTCTGAATTCCCAAGGCATAATACCTTTCTAGCAAGATTTTTTCACTCTCTAGTTTACATTTACAGTGAGCTGGGTATACACACTGGCTCCTTGAGGACCAACTTTGTAATCTCCAAAAACCCTAATTAATATTATCTGTCTCTTAGGGCTGTTATGAGAATAAATTTGATAAGGCATATGGTTCTTAAGGATTGAAGACTGCTGCAGGAATCTTTTGAAAGCTATGGCTTCATTCTGTTCACTAAACGGCATGCATATACAAACTTCTGACATAAAAATTCAAGAGTCTCAGATTGTCTTAAATCCACTCAGAGAATCCAGATTAAGAACCTCTGTTATGAATGAAGTGTTGTGTGTTAGTTCTTAATATTAGTACCTATTAGACTGCCTGACTACTAGCACGGTGATGACTGGGTGAATGCTTTCTTTATGAAATGAAAATTACTCTTGCTTTTACTTTAGGTTTCAAAGCCAAAGAACTGCTAAAAACAGCCACTCACCAAAGCTGTACCCCCTAACCCTACACTTAGCTATAATAATAGTAAAACAATCTAATGCTTATTGAATGCCATGTGTCTAGGACTAATCATTCTCATTATTTACATATATCAACTCAGTTAATCTTTACAATGACTCTATGATGTGGGTTACTATTATTTCTCTCTACAGTAACCAGTCTTCACATACATATCTGGAAACATTTGTGAAACACTGCTGTATGAAAAAGTTAACAAAATTGGTTGGATAATATGGTCCCATTTATGTTTAAAAAAGGGGGGGGAGAGATATTTTCTATTTAACATGCTTATATATTATTTGAATTTTGTTTCAATGAATATATATTTTTATAAATAAAATTTCAATAAAGAGAAAAAGAGGATAAAAAAGGGAAACCAGGGAAAATCCATTCCATACTCATAACCTACAATGGCTTTTTCTTGCCCATTACATCAAATTTAAACACTTAGGTCTAGATTTAATATTCTCTATCAGATGACTGCAATTTATCTGGCCAACTTTTTTAAAAAATAGCTTGAGATATAATTCGTATATCACATAATTCCCCCATTTAAAGTACACTATTCAGTAGTTTTTGTTATATTCACAGAATGGTGTAACCATCACTACAATGAATTTCAGAATATTTCATCAATCCAAAAAACCTCCCATGTCCATAAACAGTCATTCCTCATTTTCTCCCAATCCCTCCATCCCTTGGCAACCACTCATCTATTTTCTGTCTTTATCAATTTCCCTATTGGAGAGATTTCACATAAATGATATCACATAATATATGGTCTTTGATGACGGTCAATTAATTCCTTCTTATTTCTTACATGAATAAAAATCTGTTCTTACTCTATTACCTTGCTTACAATGTGTCTCCTTTCTGAAATTTCTTCTCCTTCCATACTAATTTTACTCAAAATCTTGGCTTAATACATGTTTGTTTTTAGACTCTTCTCACTCAAAAGGCATTATTGATTAGCCCAGGTAATATTGACTTATCTCTCTGAATTATTTTTTTAAAAGGTAACTATTTCATTTCCTTTTATATATATACACACATCCTATAGTTGCATATAAATGTAATCACATCGTACTGAATTCTTTCAATAAATATTTTCCCACTTTTCCTTCACTGTTTGGCTCCTCACTCCTGTTCCCTCCTTCTACCCACATCAGCACCTCGCCCATGTTTGTAATCTAGTATGTGCCCTTTCTTATTTTTCTCAACACTTATTTAATCATATATACATATACATGCATTTGGAGCTATTTTACAAAAATAGGATATTCTTTTCTGTATCTTTTCTTTCTTTCTTTCTTTTTTTTTGGAGACAGTGTCTCGCTCTGTCATCCAGGCTACAGTGCAGTGGAGTGATCACAGCTCACTGCAACTTCAAACGTCTGGGCTCAAGTGAGTCTCCTGCGTCAGCCTCCCCAGTAGCTGGGACTACAGGTATGCATCACTATGTCTGGCTAAATTTTTTTTCTTTTAAGAGACAAAGTCTTGCTATATTGCTCAGGTTGGTCTTGAACTCCCAGCCTCAAATGGTCTGGCCTATATCTTGCTTTTCTAACACAAAACCCGGGAAATCCCTCCCTCTAAGTCATCTGGTCTAGTTTCAATTACTTCTGCTTGATGTCTTCATAACATTTCTTGAGGTGGATATACTCTAACTTATTGAAGCACTTCTATACAGGAAGGCATTCAAATTGATTTCAGCTTTTTGTTGCTACAATAAACATCTTGGTACTTATATCCTGGTACTTTTATGTCCTGGGTACTGGTGCTTTTATTTCCATGGAATATTCCCAGGAGAAAACAGCACTTGGCCAAAGACCTTTGAATTTTCTTGGTACTCACATTCAGTACACATAATTCAGTTGTTTATGACGACCTTGGAACTATCCAGTTGTTTTACCTATGTATAGTTTATCTCTCAAGCAAATTCTGTAGTTCATATTCTATTAATAAAATATTTTTAACTTTTTAGACATTTATAATGGAAGAAATTTACATTTGTATTGCTGAAGTTGGCAAGAAATAAAAGAGATAGATAAATGAGGGCCTTATAGGCCAATCTGAATCAGGCAAAGCAAGAGAGTAGGGCTGAGAAGAACTGGTATCACGTTTTTTTCCTTTCAAGACTGAGCTGGCTAAGAGTCCCCTAGCACTCTTGGACAGAATACTGAACTTCGTACCAGAGCTGAAGAACAGCTTAACTATTTATCTCCCTGATAATTATTTATGTTAAGGCTGTCACTGTTCCTCAACATTGGAAATTTCCTAATTTATCTAAGCAGTAAATACTCTTTTATAAAAGCAGAGACTGAAAAAAAAAAAAAAGCAGAGACTGGTTATAATTGGTAAATTATCTGACCTTTTCTGTTTGGTCTTTTTTTCCCCTTCCCTGAACTTTGCTTTTAGTTACTTCACAGCTACAGTTCAAGAAGTAAAAAGAAATTAAAAAATCAATTCGTTTTGTGATTTTTTTAAATTTCAGAAAGTGAGAAGAACATTCATAACTTTAATAACTGATTAATCTGTGTGTTATCTCTCATTTTCATTAATAACAAAGTATACATTAACATATGTCAGGAAGTAACTTCTGAGAAAAATTATAATTATTTGGAAGTCAAAGCAGGATTAAAAACCATCTTTTATATCCTTCAAAGCATTCTTTTCTTTGTGGAACCTAATTTCATACAAGTAACTATAAGAGAAATATTTGAAACACTGGCTATATTTTCCCAAGTCTATTAAATATCAACACTATGGAATGATCATTCACTAAATGCTTCTCAACTTCTGAAATCTCAAAGTAACAAAGAACTCTCCATCACAACAGAAAAATTATTCAAGGAAAAAGACACCTTTTCTTTTCACTTGAAGGAAAAAAAAAGGTGTGTTAAAAGAATGAACTTTAAACTAAGAAGTAAACTTGGCAATTATTATGGCCTTTGATCACAGAACTAAGCTTTATAGTCAATCTGGCCTGAATTTCTTCTGATAAAACTATATATGAATAAACATTCTGGCAGCTCTGTCAAATTGTAAAGTATTAATATTAAGAAACAAAGTCAATATTTTACCATGTGGAATCATTTAAGTATGGAAGGGGTAGTCTAACAAGTTTATTTAACTGATCAAAAGCTTAGATGTCACAAGCTGGACTCTGCAAACAGCAAAGTGTCACAATCAATTCTGAGATTCTGTAGCCAAGAAAGAAAGCTCTTCCAGGACATTTAGGATTGGGCGTCTCAAGAGAAGAAAGAAAAATGTTCTTCATATTTTATCAGCCAAGCAGAAAAATCAAAGAGGAAAGTATAATAAAGACTGAAAATGGATGGAAAGACACAGGTGTTCGTTACAATCTAGGTATGTTCTTTCTTTCTTCTTTTTTTCTTTCTTTCTTGTCTTTGCTACAATCTAGGTATGCTTGCTTGCTTTCTTTCTTTTTCTCTATTTATTTATTTAGTGTGTGTGTGTGTGTGTGTGTGTGTGTGTGAAACAGGTCTCACTCTTTCACTCAATATTAGAGTGCAGGAGTGTGAGCACAGCCCACTGTAATCTCCAACTCCCAGGCTCAAGTGATTCCTCTGGCTCAGCCTCCCAAATAGCTAGGATCACAGGCACACACCACGACATCCAGCTGATTTTTTTTATTATTTGTAGAGACAGGTCTTGCTACCTTGCCCAGGCTGGTTTTGAACTCCTGGGTTCAAGGAAACCTCCTTTCCTCAGCGTCCCAAAGTGTTGGGATTACAAGTGTGAGCCAATGTGCCCAGCTAGGTATGTACTTTAATCATTTCTTGAAACTAACTAGATTAGGATTTTAACATGGTCTGATTTTGAAAACAATTCTGTTTAATATCAGGTAGTTTTTACTGTATATAAGGAAGTAGTTCATAAACTAATCTGTTACTATTAAATATGTATTAATACTTAGAGAATAGGGGAGAAAGAAAAAGCTAGTGAGAGTTTCCTTTATAACATGAAACATATTAAGAGATCTCTTTTAAAAAACAAAATGATCAAATAATGAAAAAAACTCTAAATAGATTTTATTTGCATATATTGAGCAAAACAAGACAGACAGAAAGGGTACATACTGTATAATTCTGTATGATTGCACTCATGACATCAAGAATAGGCAAAACAATTTATGTTGACAGAAACCAGGAGTGGTTGCCTACGGAGGTAGGGATTGACTGGAAGCAGCATGAGGGTACTTTATGGCATGATGGAAATGTTCTCTATCTTGACTAGCTATAGGTTATATTGGTCTATTCTTGTGTCAAAACTCACTGAATGGTATACATAAGATTTGTGCAATTTACTGCATGTAAATTTTGCCTTATTAAAAAAAAGTATAATACTCCTTAAACTTGAAGTAACTACAAAAAATTAGCTAGGTGGGGTGCTATGTACCTGTAATCCTAGCTATTTCGGAGGCTGGGAGGCTGAGGAAGGAGGATTGCTTGAGCCCAGGAGTTTGAGGCTGCAGTGAGCTATGATTACATTACTGTACTCCAGTCTGGGCAACAGAGTGGAAACCCTGTTTCTCTTAAAAAAAAAAAAAAAAAAAAAGAGAGAGAGAGAAAGAGAGAGAAATACGTAAGTCATTTTTTTTTTTTGAGACAGAGTCTTGCTCCATTGCCTGGGCTAGAGTGCCATGGCGTCAGGCTAGCTCATAGCAACCTCAAACTCCTGGATTCAGGCAATCCTTCTGCCTCAGCTTCCCAAGTAGCTGGGACTACGGGCATGTGCCACCATGCCCGTCTAATTTTTTCTATAAATTTTAGTTGCCCAGCTGATTACTTTCTATTTTTTAGTAAAGACGGGGTCTCGCTCTTGCTCAGGCTGGTCTCAAACTCCTAAGCTCAAGCGATCCTCATGCCTCAGCCTCCCAGAGTGCTAGGATTATAGGCGTGGGTCACCATGCCCGGCCACAAGTCACTTATTTTTAATGTACCAGTATTTATATCACATTAAAACTGTTACTATATTTCAAGATTTTTTATTTTCCTTAGTATTTAAAAACAAACAGACATGCCTTTTTATATATATAAAAAATTAGCCGGGCATGGTGGCGCATGCCTGTAGTCCCAGCTACTTGGGAGGCTGAGGCAGAAGGATTGCTTGAGCCCAGGAGTTTGAGGTTGCTATGAGCTAGGCTGATGCCATGGAACTCACTCCAGCCTGGGCAACAAAGCGAGATTCTGTTTAAAAAAAAAAAAAGAAATAAGGCTATAAAGACACACCTACCAAAATCTCAACAGTGGTTTTCTCTGAGTGGTAGGATTATGAGTAACTAAAATAAAAAATCTATGCTTATTTATATTTCTTTAATTTTTCTATTATATATAGAACTTGTATGATAATTAGGAAAGGCATAAAGATGTTTTCCAAAAGTTTTAAGTATATAGTACTATGTGTTAGAAAAATAACTATGCAAAGCATGAAGCCTTTTAGAGCAAACCAAGTAATATATGACATAAGTTTATACCCCAAACTAACAACCTCACTTCAGCTGTGTAAAAGAGATTTTTTTTCTTAAAAATTTACTGTTCCGGGGCTGGGCGCGGTGGCTCACGCCTGTAATCCTAGCTCTCTGGGAGGCTGAGGCGGGCGGACTGTTTGAGCTCAGGAGTTCAAAACCAGCCTGAGCAAGAGCGAGACCCCGTCTCTACTAAAATTAGAAAGAAATTAATTGGACAACTAAAAATATATAGAAAAAAATTAGCCGGGCACGGTGGCGCATGTCTATAGTGCCAGCTACTCGGGAGGCTGGGGCAGAAGGATCGCTTGAGCCCAGGAGTTTGAGGTTGCTGTGAGCTAGGCTGACACCACGGCACTCTAGCCCAGGCAAGAGAGTGAATTCTGTCTCAAAAAAAAAAAAAAAATTTAATGTTTCTTACTCGATAATCATTTTAACGCTTCCACAAGTTTTGCATCTCTAGATAGAGACAAATGATTAATAATTTGGATATTTATTTTTGCCTGTGAAAAATGTATCCCTGAAGCAGATATTATATTCACAGGCAAAAAAAAAGAAAGAAAAAGAAAAAAATGTATACCTAATGGTATACTTGATAGTTCCTTCAAAGTTTAAAACACTGATAATTCTGCTTTAAAATTCCATCTACTTCTAGCCCTTCTCACTTACCTAAATGTCCAAAATCTTATGTCCAGGAGAGTAAAATTAGAATAGGCATCCCTTTTCTCCCATAGCAGATACAAACACATGTACAGGGATGAACATGTATATATGCATATTTATTTATGTTCTTTTAAAAATATGGTTAATATGCACATAACATACATAGGAAGACAGTCTAGATACAAAGGCCATTATCTTGATGATATGATTACTAGGTTTAAGGCCTGAAAAATGCAGCTCACCATATAAAAGTATCCCACCACAAGAAATCAATAATTTTCAAAGCTGGTAAAATTTAATATGAATTCAACTTTTTTAAAAAAATTGAGGCTACAGGTAGGTTGATATGGTAGAGAAATACTTAAATTAATACCAACTGGGTTACTATATTAAGCTTACCTTACAGCTTTGAAAAACTCTGATTTCTTGTGTATTTCAGTGGTGAGCTGCATTTCCTGAGTTTCAGCCAGCTTCCCAGCAGGAATTCCAGACTGATGAAGAATCAGCAAAAGGAAGTCCTCACTGAGAGACATACTGGTATCATTCACTGAGTGGAGATAGCGAAAGAGTGACATATTTCTAAAGGCAATTTACATTATTAATATATATGCTTACTTTAAAAAATACAGATTTCACTTCCCGTGGCAGAAGGAACAATTAATTTTCCTTGAAAATCTGACTGTTTTTTCTAAAAGCATTTGGTTTACCCTAGTAGCTCTTTGGGATGGATGACAGTCATTCATCATAGTTCACCCCTTCAATGCCTTTCTAAAAATCAAAACAAAAATATCTTTATATATTTTTTTTTGAGACAGAGTCTCACTCTCTTGCCTGGGGTGAGTGCCATGGCGTCAGCCTAGCTCACAGCAACCTCAAACTCCTGGGCTCAAGTAATCCTTCTGCCTCAGCCTCCCGAGTAGCTGGGACTACAGGCATGTGCCACCACACCCGGCTAATTTTTTTTTCTATATATACTATTAGCTGTCCAATTAATTTCTTGTAGAGATGGGGTCTCGCTCTTGCTCAGGCTGGTCTCGAACTCCTGAGCTCAGAACGATCCGCCCGCCTCGGCCTCCCAGAGTGCTAGGATTACAGGCGTGAGCCACCGCGCCCGGCCTCTTTGGGTCTTCTTTTGAGCAATAGTAATGACACATCTTCTAGCAGCAACACTGGGATCTTACAGGAGAAAAAAAATTAGTAAAAAAATTTTTTTTCATCACCTTTATCAATTGGGGTACCACCTCTCAAGTCAGTGACAAACAGATTTGGAAATCTTGGCCTAATTTACAGAAAAATATTTTGTTAAACAAAATTTTGAAATGAACATTTAACGTTATGAAGAAAAACATGTTTTCTAAAATGTCTTTAACGCAGTAATTCACAATAGTTAGTACATAGTTATGGAAACTATGACTTAGAAAGTAATAGAACCTTTTAAAAAAATTCTGAAATACTTTTTTACTAATTATTTTGAATTATAAAATTTATCATATTTATTGTTCTAGACTAGTACTGTCAATATAGTACCAGTAGCCGCACAAAGCTATTTAAGTTTGTATGTATATATGTATGTATGTATTTATTTATTAATGAATGAATGAATGACAGAGTCTTGCTCTCATGCCCTGGCTAGAGTGCCGTGGCATCAGCCTAGCTCACAGCAACCTCAAACTCCCGGGCTCAAGTGATCCTCCTACCTCAGCCTCCAGAGTAGCTGGGACTACAGGTGTGTGCCACCACGCCCAGCTAATTTTTGTTCCCCCTATTTTTAGCTGTCTGTCTCATTTCTTTCTATTTTTAGTAGAGACGGGGTTTTGCTCTTGCTGAGGCTGGTCTTGAACTCTTGATCTCAAGTGATCCTCCTGCCTCAGCCTCTCGGAGTGCTAGAATTACACGTGTGACCCACAACGCCTCGCCTTTTAAGTTTAAATTAATTAAAATTAAATAAAGTAAAAAAATTCAGCTGCTTAGTTGCATTAGCAACATTATAAGTATACAACGGCCACATGAGGCTAGTGGCTGCCTTACTGAACAGCACAGATCTAAAATATTTCCATTACTCTGTAAAAAATTCTATTGAATAGCATTGTTATTCCAGTTAAAAGGACTTACCTGGTCTGAGAAGGTGTGGGTGTGTAAAGGGGCTGGGTTGGCCTAGGTATCGGGTTGGAATCTTCCTCTCTGGCACAGGCTGGAGGGAGTATCTTCGCTGTGAACACAACATGCATCCTGAATGAAGAATAAAGAGGATGAAATGGAATAACAGATCTAGAAATTCTTCATAGAAGAAATACATTTATCTACTGCCAGCAATTTGAATGCTTTAGAAAAATGCAAGTTAGTATTTCTTTCCTTCTCTCCTTTAGTATTTATGTAGCCCTTTCTCTGTGCCAGAGTCTGTGTTGGGCTCTAAAATAAATACCTGCCCATACTACTTATTACATTTATGAGATAACTGGAAATTTGAACAGTGATTACATATTTAATGCTACTACAGAAGTAATTTTTTTAAGGTATGACATTGGCATTGTAGTTACGTTAAAAAGGAAAACTTTATCTTTTAGAGATATAAACAAATATTTACAGATTAGTAAATGATATGATTTGGGATTTGTCTCAAAATAATGGAGTGGGTTGGGGAAAGGATGAATGAAGTGGATTAGGGAAAGTATGAATGAGGGTTTGGATGAAAAAAGGCTGGCCATGGAGTTGATAATTGTTCAAGTTGGGTGACAGGCACATGGGAGTTCATTATACTACTTTATTTACTTGTGTATATGCTTGGAATTTTCTGTAATAAAACGTTAAAGAATGATGAGGTAAGCACAGAGAAAAATGAAAGAAAGAAGTATGCATAATGAAAGGTGATCTAAGACTAAGAATTAAAAGGAGCACGTTACAGTTAAAAAAAAGTGCTGGTTGTAGATTAGTTCTACTAATGATATTGGCGTGTTACATATTTAATAATTCCCTATAACTATTTCTTCACCTGTGAAATAAAGCGATTATATTAGGTAGTAGCTTTCCAAACCTTTCTGACCAAGATCCACATAAGGAAATATGTTTTACACAGTTAAATAGTATATACATATATACATTCATATGTAAAATATATATAAAAATGTCAGGAAATACTATCCTTTCTAATACACTGATTTTTTTCCCATCCTATTCCATTAACAAAGTTTGTCTCAGTGCACCAGAATGAGTTTATTTCTGTAATGACTTAAATGGTAACCCCAAAAAGATATGCCCATGTCCTAATCCCCAGAATCTATGACTGTTAACTTTATATGGAAAGAGTCTTTGCAGATGTAATTAAGTTAAGGATCTTCAGATGAAAAGATCACCCTGTATTATGTGGGTTGGCCCTAAATGAAATGACAAGTTTCCTTATAAGAGAAAGGCAGAGAGAGATTGAGACAGAGAAGAGGATAAGACAGAACAGGAGGAAGCAGCCAGGCATGGTGGTGCACCCCTATAGTACCGGCTACTTGGGAGGCTAAGGCAGGAAGATTTCTTGAGCCTTGGAGTTTGAGGTCTGCCTGGGAAACGTATCAAGATCCCAGCTCTAAAAGCTGGAAGAGGCAAAGAAGGGATTATCCCGCAGAGCCTTTGGAGGGTGTGTAGCACTCCTGACACCTTGATTTCAGGCTTCTGGCCTCCATAACTGCAAAAGAATGAATTTCTGTTGCTTTAAGCTACCCAGTTTGCAGTAATTTGTTATGGTAGTCTCAGGGAGCTAATACAATGACGCACTAAGATTACAACTTGCAGTTTGAAAAACACCGCATTACAAGTCTATGTCTGTACACTGAGGCCAGCTCCAGTCGGGGAGGGGAAAGGGGCAGAGAGGATTCTCAATAATTTTTAAGAGTATGATGGGATTCTTAGAGCAACCCTGCCCCACCCAAACATGAGATTCCCTATATTCTTACTTGCAAACACCAACAGAGATAACCTTCTCCAAAATATAGCAGCCTTTGGCACACTTAATTTTTTAGTTATTAATACTTGGCCCTCGACATTGTGTTTCTTAAAAGGAGAGATGGCACAGGGAAGAGATGAGAGTGGGCTGTTCATGGACAAGAATGAGTTGGTGGGTAACTGGAATGGAGTGGCATGAAGAAAAAGAATAAATGAGAAGTTCAGCAGAACTTTTTTATCTGTTTTTTTTTTTTAACCTTGCCAGTAAGTAAACTCTTGTCCTACTCAAAGCTCACACAGTATAGCATGCAGCTCTATTCTTCCTGATTAAAACAGATAGTAGAGGCATTATATATTTAATACTTTCAAACAGCAGCAGTTGGTCAACATTGATGATAACAATGATCATGATGACAGCTAACACATTCAGTTTCTCATTATATTCTATAAAGTATTATAAACACTCTATATGTATTAATATTAACTTATTTAATCCATATAGCTATGTGAGTTAAGTATATCTTTAATTTTTGAACTGGTAACATATTCACATGAATCAAAATTCAGAAGACACAGAAGGGATTTACAGGGAAAAGTCTTCCCACACCTGTCCCTAAGCTAACCTGTTCCCCTTCTTTGAGGCAGCCAGGATTATCACTTTTCTGTGATAATCTTCCAAAGATATTTTACCCACATGAAACCAAATCTATCTACCGGTATCCCCACCTTTAAATACTAGCATTCTATGTTTGAGGTAGATACTACTATAGTACTTGACATTTAGAAATGAGAAACAAGACATGCAGAAATGTTAAGTAACTTGTTTAAGATGAAATACTAAGATGGAACAATGATTTGAAGAGCAATCTATTCCTAGAGTCCATAACTACTAGAACTACACTGCCTACACTATCATTTCAGCAGTAAAATAACTAAATACAAAAAGTTAACCAATTCTTTTTTATGTTCATATAATACTAGCATACCCAATCCTTCTGTTTTGGACCACTCTCAAGCAGAAGAAGCTTAACTCTAACAAATTCAAAGCAAACAAATAATAATCTAACACGAGACATAAATTGAGATGCTTATTCTTAGTAAATTAAAAAATAGACTCGAGGGCCGGGTGCGGTGGCTCACACCTGTAATCCTAGCACTCTGGGAGGCTGAGGCGGGAGGATCGTTTGAGGTCAGGAGTTCGAGACCAGCCTGAGCAAGAGTGAGATCCCCGTCTCTACTAAAAGTAGAAAAGAAAAAAAAAAATTAGCCGGGCAACTAAAAACAGAAAAAAACTAGCCGAGCGTGATAATACCTGCCTGTAGTCCCAGCTACTTGGGAGGCTGAGACAGGAGGATCCCTTGAGCCCAGGACTTTGAGGTTGCTGTGAGCTAGGCTGATGCCATAGCACCCTAGCCTGGGCAACAGAGTGAGCTAGTCCTTTGCCTCAAACTTTTAAAAGTTTTGTCAAACAAATCAGTTTTAAATTCCAGGTTTTGTCCTTAACTTTCCAGCCTTCCACACTAACATTATAAGTGCAAAATTCTCCATCTTTCAGAATAAGCTTCAAACTCTTTAGTATAGCACCCTTGATGATCTGGATCCTGCTCACCGGTCTGGCTTAATCTTAACGTTACTGTAGTCACATCAAATTACTTCAAGAGTTCCAGCTGATCATTCTGTATGTTAACAGCATTTGCCTTCAAAAATACAGCTCTCTTTGTTTAAAATAGATTTTCCCTGTTTCTTTGACTACATCTCTTCTACAAAATCAGCTCAAACATCACTTATGCAGGAAGCCTTCCCTCGTATTTCCCACTTGTACTGTTTCTGAGGCAATGTCCTCCTCATTGCTCCTATGCTTATTTCTTCTGTTTTAATTTCTACTACACTTCACTTAATTGCTAATTAGCTCACCAGTCAACTATAAACAACTACTAGAAGGCAGGGATCATTTGTTATTTGACTGTTTTGGATCTGGGACATATTTTGAAGGTAAAAAGTTGAGTCTGGCTTCTGATTGCATACAGGGAATAAAGAAAAAAGAGGAATTAAGAATGATTCTAGATTTTAGCCTGAACAAATGATTGAATGGTTGTATGATTAAGTGAAATGGGAAGACTGAGATGTTTACTGGATATTATAATGGAGATGTCAAATGGGCAATCTTCAGGGAGAAAAGTGCCAGGCTAGATACATAAACTAAGGTGTCATAAGCACACAGAATGTATCTAAAACCTTGGGACTGAATATTATTTAGAGAGATTGAGCAAAATCTGACACTACGAAATTTTAATGTGAGAAGGAGAAGAACAGGAGAAAGGAGAAAAACTAGAAGAGTGTCATGTTTAGGAAGTTAAAGAAACAAAAGCGTTTTAAGAAGTGGCTTAAACTGTGGCAAGTGTTTCAAAATATGAGGAAGCAAAAAGGACAACCACTGCATCTGCTAACATGAAAGTCACTGGAGTTCCTGACAAGAACCATGTTAGCAGAGCATAGAAGACAGAAGCCAGCTTGGAGTGTGCCAAGGAAGAGAATGGAATATAAGAAAGCACAGATACCAAGACAATAATCAGGTTAAGTGTTCTGAAGGGATCAGAGAAAATGGCACACAGTTGGAAGGGGCGAGGGATCAAAGCATAATTGTAGAAGCAATTTCTTGTGCTATACATTCACACCCTACTGAAATTAGTTTTCTCAAATTATGAGTTTCTTAAGAGCAAAATTTTCTATTTTCTAACTTGTCTCTGTATCACAGGTTTCATAGGTTTTCTTTCTTTTTTTTTTTTGAGACAAGTTTTTGCTCTGCTGTCAGGCTAGAGTACCATGGCATCATCATAGCTCACTGCAACCTCAAGCTCCTGGGCTCAAGTGATCCTCCTGCCTCAGCCTCCTGAGTAGCTGGGACTACAGGTGTGCACCATCACATCTGGCTAATTTTTGAATGTTTTGTGGAGATGAGGTCTCATTATGTTGCCCAGGCTGGTCTCAAACTCCTGGGCTGAAGTGATTCTCCCACCTTGCTCCATGACACCAGGGCCTCACCAGGGTGAGGCATCACATTCGGCCTATATCACAGATTTTCTATAAATGTTTGTGGAATGTGTAGAACCTAAACTCTTAAGTCCTGGTCCAAGGGATGCAATAGAGTGGACAGTACAAATTTTGGAATCAGACTCAAATTTAACCATCAGATTTTTCACTAACAAATTATACAAATTACTTTATCTCTCAGAACCTCAGTTTTCTTATGGGCACAAAATATTTATTTTGCTGGAATGCCGGGGCAATTAAATGAGAAACTGCATGTAAATCACTTGGTACAATGTGACTCAGAGGGTGCTCAAATAATGTTCAATGTTATTACTTATTATTTCTAATGGCAGACAAATTATAATCCATGGGTATGCTACACATAAATACATGTAAGGACACATACTGGAAAGAATTTTAATTGAGTTTTAAGTATTTCACAATACCCCTCAACAACTAGCATATCAAAACGAAATTAATGCAAAACAAAGACTATTCAGGCTTGGCTAATGGTCTTGAAAGACTGTCTAGAAACATACACTACAGTTTTATATTTTGTTGGAATATCATTTAACTGAGGGGTCTCCAAATGTGAGGGAAAATAAAACAAATACAACCTAAAGGAGGAAAAGCAGAGAGAGATCATTACAGGGAATTTTCTGGGACAATAAAACAAACCAGATCTAGCCTACTGGTAATTTAAATTATCCCTTAAGAAAATGAAGTTTGGTCTAATTTGCTTCTAACTGGGTTCATTAATTCTACTTCCCCATATATTCCCACAATTCAGATTTTGGCTGAATCTCCAAATAGCAGCCAGTGATCTACTGAAACTGTAACTCAGATCATTAAACCTGCTTATCTTGTCCCTCCTTCCCCAATCCACCATGCCTTCCCACTGTACCTGAAATAAGTGCTAGCTTTATTTGTAATAGTCCCAAATTGGAAACAACTAAAATGTCTTCAACCTGGCTAGTGGCTACCATATTAGATCATTATATGGCTCTTTGTTATGTAGGTCCCATCTCTAATGTCATCTCCTTAGAAGCCTCTAAAACCAATCTAAAGTAGCTCTCTGCCCCCATCACATTACTATATTTTTGGAGGACATACCACACTATGTCAAATTATTTTTTTTACTTATGATTTGTACTCTATTATAATGTAAGCACTATGAAAATTGGCACCTTTTGTTCAATACTGTTATCAGCAGTGGCTAATACTGTACCTTGCAAAAAGTAGGCATTCAGTAATTATATAATGAATACATAAACATACAACTTTTAAAACTTCTAACTACATGTTTATAGTAGTAAACTTTAGGTGGTCAAAGATACTATCATCTCAAATGACTCACCACTGGCATGCAGGCCACTTCCTTCAGGAAGCCTTCCCTTACACCCCTAGTCTGGGCTCTCTCTCATAGCACTGTTTAGCAACAACACTTCCCCCCTTCATACCTCTTACTATACTGTAATTGAGTTACTTGTTTTTATCTCCTACTGACCTTTGTCTGTTTATTGAAATAAACAAATATGTCAACTGCTTGAATCCTTTTTTCACACAGTTCACTAATTCATTTTTCTAAAACAAAACATGATAGAAAAGTAAATAATTAAGGTTCATTAACCTACAGGTCATATTATGCAAGGTAGGTACTGTGGCCCTTAGCAGCAGGTCTCACTGTTTCATGAGGCATTGTCTGAGGCTTCCAGGGAAATACAGGGGAAACAGTCAAGAGGGTTCAGGATGGTCTGGTATGACTCTGGACTAGCTTCATTTGGAAGGTCCAGTCCCTACCCCTACCCCAGAATGACACCATAATGCAGCCCTCTCTGACATATGCTTGTAACTCCGCGTGCCACATAATCAGTATCCTCAAGTCTGCCAGCAGTGGCCCATTGTAAACATATTGTCTTCAATGTAAAAATGTGCCTATTTGCAGCTGCTGCTTCTACTACCACCTGAACCTGAGCTGAGAGGAAACCACGGCTCTCACTATCCAGTGCACCTGTTTCCAATAATCTGTTAAAACATGGCAGATTACTATGAAGTTTTAGGAGTACAGAGATATGTGTCACCTGAGGACATTAAAAAAGCTTATCATAAAGCAGCACTCAAATGGCACCCTGATAAACATCTAGAAAATAAAGAAGAAGCAGAGAGAAAATTCAAAGAAGTAGCTGAGGCATATGAGGTATTATCAAATGATGAAAAACGGGACATTTATGATAAATATGGCAAAGAAGGATTAAATGGTGGAGGTGGAAGTCATTTTGATGAATTCAAGTATGGCTTCACATTTCATAAGCCAGATTATGTCTTTAATGGACTTTTTGGTCAAACGGAACCATTTTCATTTCACTTCTTTGAAGACTCACTTGAGGACCTTTTAAATAGTCCAAGAAGCTCCTATGGAAGCAGAAGCAGAGATGCAGGATCCTTTTTCTATACCTCCAGTGAACATCCAGTTTTTGGGCGATTTTCTTCATATGATACAGGATACACATCACATGGTTCACCGAGGAATGAAAGTCTTTCTTCATTCTCTTCCTTGGCATTTAATGATAGTGGTGTGGGCAATTACATATCCGACAAAATTGTTAATGGCAGAAATATTAATACAGAGAACATTATTGAGAATGATCAATACAGAGAAGTTGAAGATGATGGACAGTTGATATCCTTCCTTGTAAATGGTATGGCAGATGAAGAGGGCTTTGCAGAAGAATGCAGCTGGAGAAGACAGTCATTCAACAATTACTCACCAAATTCCTACAGCCCCAAACATGTATCTCAATATACTTTTGTGGATAACAATGAGCAAGGTATACCTTGGGTCACCAGCAACTGGGATCCCTCTATTTTCTCAGCAGGATTCAAAGAAGGAGGTAAGAGGAAAAAAAAGAAGTGCAAGGAGGTGCAGAAAAAGAAGTCAACCAAGAGGAATCACTAAACTGACTCTTCAGACACATTATGTTCATATAACATTCGAACATAACTCTTTTTGTGTTTTGGTTAATCATAGGTTTTGTAGATAACACTTGTTTAATACTATACTAAGATTATGTTTTTAGTAACTTTAGCAGGACTGTGGACACTTGGTCAGTAGTTGGATTAAGTATGTCAGAATAAGATGAGTCTGTAGTGACAGCTGGTGATGTTATATATTTGGAAAACTGCATACGTTTTTATTTGCTTTTTGTTTTTTAGCTATTTCCATATCATAGAATTTTTCTTTAGTAAAGTTTATAATCTATTTTATTCCTTTTATCCACTACACAAAATTCTGAAACATGCACAGCATTAGGAGATAGAAATGTATTAAGATACATAGGTTCAGACTATGTCATTATTCATGAAATGACTTTTTCCCAGTGGAGGCAGAGCATTTGATATCATAAAGATACTACAACCTGGCCAGGTATGGTGGCTCCTGCCTATAATCCCTGCCCTTTGGGAGGATTGCGTGAGGCCAGGAGATCAAGACCAGTCTAGGCAACATAGCAAGACTCTGCCTCTACAAAAAGTAAAAAAAAAAAAAAAAAAAAAAAAGGCTGGGCATAGTGGCACACATCTATAGTCCAAGATGGGAACATCACTTGAGCCCAGAAGTTTGAGGTTGCAGTGAGCTATAATGATGCCACTGCACTCTAGCCTGGGCAACAAAGCAAGACTGTGTTTCAAAAAACAAAACAAAACACTCTATAAAGTATTTTAAGTTAAAAATAGCCAGACTTACATTTGTACAACCACATTCACAGCTGCACTATTCACAATAGCTAATAAGTGGAAGCAATGCAAATATCCATCAATAGATGAATAAATATGGTATATACATACAATGGAATATTATTCAGCCTTAACAAGAAAATCCTGTCACATGCTACAACATGGAATAATTTTGAGAACATTATGCTAAGTGAAATAAGCCAGTTGAGAAAAGACAAACACTGTATGATTCACTTAAATCAGATATCTAAAGTAGTCAAATTCATAGAAACAGAAAGTAGAATGTTGGTTATCAGGGATTGGGGGAGGAGGGAAAGAGGAGCTGTTTAATGGTTACCGAGTTTCAGGTTTGCAAGAGGAAAAAGTTCTGGAGGTCTGTTTCACAACAATGTGAATATACTTAACACTACTGAACTGTACATTTCAACACCATTAAGATGGTAAATTTTATGTAATGTATATTTTACCACAATTTTTTTTTTAAAGCTAGTGTTACTTGTATTCTTCAGAGCAATCTGGCTATATTATTAATATGTGTGGTAGGCCATCAGTGAATCACTCCAGGCAGGAAACTTTCTATTTTTGATTAGATTTTTTTAGGCAGGATCTGTAAGTACCATTATTCTAAAATGCCAACTACAGCCATTTTAATTTAGGGTCATGTTGGGAGAAAAATAGATGAGTTATAAATATATCAGATATCGAGTGGTTTGATACATTTGCTTCTTTTAAACAAATTTACTTTGATTTCAATACGATTACTTCTTAGTGTCCTGTAATGATTTCATTTTCAAGATACATTGCTTCTGGCTGGGCATGGTGGTGCATGCCTATAGTGCCAGCAACTGGGGAGGCTGGGGGCGAGGGCATCACTTAAGCCCAGAAGTTTGAGAATGCAGTGAGCTATGATGACACCACTGCACTCCAGGTTGGGCAATAGAGCAAGATCCTGTCTTAAAAAAAAAGACATATTGTTTCTTAACCTTTTATTTTTATTCATTCTTTCATTTATTCAACAGCATTGTTTAAGCACCTACTATTTGTCAGGCAGTGTTCTAGGTACTTGGGGTACATTAGTGAACAAAAGAAAAGTTTTAGCTGTTACAGTTTACTAACTGGAGACAATAAATATGACACAAAATATAATCTGTTAGTCATAGCTGCTAATAAAGAACATAGAGTAGGAGGAGATAGAAGTTTTGGGGTACAAGGATTGTAATTTTAGAAAATAGTTAGGGAAAGTGATGGGTACACCTGAGTAAGGATCTAAAAGAAGTGGGGAAGCTAGCCCCGGGGATATCTGGTGAAAGAGAATTCCAGGCAGAGGGAATAGCAAGTGCAACATCCCTAAAGCAGGCTGTGGAAGGTGTGTTTGAGGAACATTGAGAAGACCAGTGTGGCAGATTAACACAGCAAGCAGATGAAATCAGTCAGATTATGCAGGGACAGCTAGATCACAGTATGCCCTTTGGCTGTTGTTATACTGGGAAAGGAAGACACTGGATATCTTAAGGAAAGGAGTGACATAATCTGATTGATATCTAAACAGAACCTCTCTGGTTGCTGTTTTTGAAAGCAGACTAAATGTTTAAGCAGGGGTAGAGGCAGGAAAATGAAGCTGTGGTCACAATCAAGGCAAGAGATTATAGCAGTTTGGTCCAGGGTGGTGGCAGCAGAGGTGGTGAAAAGTGATCAAATTTGGGATATATTCTAAAGGTAGGGTCAAACAGGATTTGCTGACAGACCTGGATGTTGGGTGTAATAGAAAGAGTGGAGTCATAGTCTAGCAACCGGGAGAATGGAGTTGCCATTAACTGGGATAGGACTGCAGGTGTTAAGTTTTGGATATGTTACACTTGGGATGCTTGAATGTAATAAGCACTGGAAAGAATTTCCTGCATTGACTTGCATCCTGCAAATTCTGTCACTGAATTCTATTTAGAAAAAACATCTATTGATCATATTTTTAAATCTTTTTTCTCTTACAAATGTAATTACTGTAAACTTTAATGTAACTGAATGATGGGAGAAAATAATCTAGCAGCACTAAAACCCAGTCACTTTTGGTCAAATAAAAATACGAAAGTAAAAGACAGAAAAAATTACAACATGTACTATTTAAGCTTAAGGTATTTTAAATGCTACTTGTACAAAATGTGATATTTTGTAGAGCTTATCTGTTACCATGTATGTAATAGTAAAGTTGAAAAAAATGGATTTTTCCAAAAACAAAAGCAAAAATCAGTGCCTCAGAAGAGTTAAGAATGCAGGCTGGGAGTGGTGGCTCATGCCTGTAATCCTAGCACTCTGGGAGGCCTGGCGGACCGACAGTTTGAGCTCAGGAGTTCGAGACCGGCCTGAGCAATAGCGAGACCCCCCCCCCCACCCCGTCTCTACTAAAAATAGAAAGAAATTTGCTGGACAACTAAAAATATATAGAAAAAAAATTAGCTGGGCATGGTGGCGAATGCCTGTAGCCCCAGCTACTCAGGAGGCTGAGGCAGAAGGATTGCTTAAGCCCAGGAGTTTGAGGTCGCTGTGAGCTAGGCTGACACCACAGCACTCTAGCCTGGGCAACAGAGTGAGACTCTGTCTCCAAAAAAAAAAAAATAAATAAATAAATAAAATAAAGACTGTAGTAACATGCCTTCCACTCCTTTCTTCACTCTTAACAGATAACTAACAATTCAGATTTAACTATCTTACTAAATAGCTTTAATCTATTTGAAGGTTTCCCACTGCCTAGAGGAAAAAGGTTGTTGTTTCTTAACATGATATACAAGGCCCTCCATGAGCCAGCTTTTTTCTCAGCTT
>CAUYSK010063713.1:0-15909 GCA_963575035.1 Avahi laniger | reverse complement strand
AGAGTGAGACCCCGTCTCTACTAAAATTGGAAAGAAATTAATTGGACAACTAAAAATATATAGAAAAAAAAAATTAGCCGGGCATGGTGGTGCATGCCTATAGTCCCAGCTACTCGGGAGGCTGAGGCAGGAGGATCGCTTGAGCCCGGGAGTTTGAGGTTGCTGTGAGCTAGGCTGACGCCACAGCACTCACTCTAGCCTGGGCAACAGAGTGAGACTCTGTCTCAGAAAAAAAAAAAAGTTCTCCTGGTAATTCTAATGTGAGGTAGATTTAAGAACCACTGCACTCAATGATTGGGATGATAGCTACTATTTAGCATCTATAACTGTTACATTGATGGATATTTTACACACAGTATCAGTAATCCTCACAACAGTCCTGGGAACTAAGCATCATTATGTCTTTTTTTTTTTTTTTTTGAGACAAAGTCTCACCGTATTGCCTGGGCTAGAGTGCCGTGGCATCAGCCTAGCTCACAGCAACCTCAAACTCCTGGGCTCAAGCAATCCTTCTGCCTCAGCCTCCTGAGTAGCTGGGACTACAGGCATGTGCCACCATACCTGGCTAATTTTTTCTATATATTTTTAGTTGTCCAATTAATTTCTTTCTAATTTTAGTAGAGACGGGGTCTCACTCTTGCTCAGGCTGGTTTCGAACTCCTGAGCTCAAACCATCCGCCCGCCTCGGCCTCCCAGAGAGCTAGGATTACAGGCGTGAGCCACTGCGCCCGGCCCCATTATGTCTTTTTTACATATACGAAACCCGAGTCTCAGAAGTGACTTGTCCAAATTCACACAGCTTAAATGGTGTTGCAGGTACCTTACCAACGGCAGGGCCAAGTGCTTTCCTCTGTCTTTCCCAGGAGAGGAAGATGGTAATGAGCCCAGTGAAAGTAACAAGCTCTGTAAGTGGTAAAGCAACATACAACTCTCAGGGATAGTTTCTGTTTCTGTTCTTGTTTCTGTCAATAGCCCTCACTCTACCCAGCAGGGAACTGCATTTTTTTACACACTTGACCCTGAATTCCCCTGGCCACCCACAATTGCTTTTCAGCTGTAGTTAAGGAGCCCAGACAGAGGCTGTCCTGTTTCCATGGTCTTGGTGTGGCCTTCTTTCCTTCTTCCATGCCTTTGCCCAGTGGTCTTTGCTGTGTCCCTGAAGGCACTGCCTGCCTGCCTGCCTGGCCCTGTGTGACCCTGGAGCTTTGGAAAGCCAGAATTCTTTCTTACAGGGCAAACTACAGGCCATCCTTTGCAACCCTACATTACAGCACCATAGAAGTGCTGTTTTTACTGCTACTCACTTCATCTATAGTCTGGTGTAAAGCTTGAGGAAGAACATGAGTGCAGAAATTGGGCAGGGGAAAGTGTTCAGAGGGGAAATTATCTATCTAAAAGGGAGAGCCTTATAAAAATTTTTTTGAAGTGCTTTCATCTTTGTCATCCCATCTAGAGTCTCACTGGTCCTCTGAGATGTCAAGATGTCAGAAAAATAACAAATTTCATTTTCAGGGAATCAGCCTCAGGGGAGGAAGATTGGTTCAAGGGTCTGGTTTGGGGGCTCTTGTATCCTTGTACCCACACTCCAGAAAGGTCTCAGTAGGGTTGGATCAAGTAGGGAAGGGAGCGGAAGGGGCCACCTCCAGGGGGTGAAGTTCTTTGGGTGGTGAGCTTTCTAAGCAACTCCAGGGGTGGAGGCAGAGTGGGATTAACCAACCTAGGAACCTTCAGACACACATGCACACACTCACACACATACACCGGCTTTTAATCAAATAGCGGCTTTTACTGAGCTCCAGGTGGGGCTGACCTGGCATGGCCAATACAGCAGGCTGCCTTCAAGGGCCAGTCTGTGGTATGATGGGAGATGCAGAGGTGCACACATCAGGGCTGCCTTTCAGTGCTCACTGGGGTGGCTCAGACAGGAGCAAACACCAGGGTTCTCTGGAAACCAGAATGGGCCAGTGCCGCCATTCAGCCTCTCCCCAGGCCCAGCTGTGTCAGTCCCCATGCCCTGAGGCAGTGCCTGCATCCTGGGCTTGCGGGGCACTACTGTTCTCACTGCTCTGTGGGAGAAAGATGGCCAGCAACAAAATTAGGATGAAGAGCAGGCCACCACCCACCACCAGTCCCAGGTAGATTCTGCAACGGGTGTTCTCCCAGCGCTTCTTCTGGGCCAGGGTCTTGGTTGTCTTGCTGAAGGCTGAGCTCTGTGGACACCCGCAAACACAGGGTGAGAGTTAGCTGGCTCCCCACTGGCCTCAGAGCCAGCCCCTCCCAACCCTGCCCTAGCAAGGCCTAGTCTCCTCCTGCCTCCTCCCCATCCTATCTGCTCTCTTGCTCCACACTACCTGCCCTGGGACCCTCCCAGCCTGAATCCTGGTCTCAGATACTGGTGTAGCCCTTGACTTTAAGCCCTAGCTACTCACCCCCAGTTAATACTGCCAGTTCTCTACCTTTAGGAAGGTCCACGGCTTCAAAGCAAGGACTTCTTACTCCGTGAAGCCTACCATTGCCTATCCAGGATAGGAGTGCCTCAGGAAACCCGGAGGTCCCACACTGGCCTTCAAGAAGGTCCAGCCCCTCCAAGGACCCAGAGACCCTGAGCTCAGCCTAAGAGCTCCCTCTGAGGGCTTTGCCAAGCCTCCTTGCCCCTCTGCCGGTTGCCCTCCCCAACCTACTTCCTCCCCGGGCCTCATACCATATCCAGGAGTTGGTCTGAACGCTGCTCCAGCTCCGCCAGCTTCCCATCACGCTCCAGGACCTTGTCAAAATTGTTGAGCATGATTTCCGTCACCTCATTGGCCTGCTGCTGGCACCGCTCCAACTCTTTCCCTGCCTGGGCACCAAGCCTGAGGTCAGGGCAGTGTGAGGCCCCCACCTGGCCCTGAGACCTAGAAGGCCCCTTCCCCCACTGTGTATGGGGACAGTGTGTGAGTAACAGCATCCTTCATGTAAGGCAGTGGTCCCCAACCTTTTTGTTGGCACCAGGGACTGGTTTCACGGAGGAAAATTTTTCCACCAGGGGTGGGGGGGTGGGGCACGGGGTGCAGGCAGAGTTTAGGCAGTGATGCAAGTGATGGGGAGCAGCTGTAAATACAGCTGAAGCTTCGCTCACTTGCTTGCCTGCCACTTACCTCCTGCTGTGCAGCCCAATTCCTAACAAGCAACAGCCTGCACCAATCCGGTGGCCCAGAAGTTGGGAACCACAGATGGGAGGGATGGAAGGGTATAACGTGTGTGGAGTGAAAGGCTGCCTCCTGGGTGAGTGTGACGCACCTTCAGGCTCACAGGTGCCTCCCCTTGCCATCAAGGCAGGCAAAGGTCAGACTTGGCTTTAAGCATCTCAGCTTCCCCTAAGCTGCCCCTCAGTGGGACCCTCCCAGGACCCCAACCTCCCACAAAGGAGACAATTTGCTCATTTGCTCCAAGATAGCCTCCAACCCGTGCACACCTGCCCTGAGTCTTCCCGCTGACCTAAGGAGGCAGCAAAGAACAGGGAGCCAAGCTACTTGTCTAGAAGCCAGACAGAGGGGAGATCTACTCCACAGGGCTAGAAAGGCAATTTTGTGTTTGTGTTTTTGTTTTTTTAAGAGATAGTCTTGATCTATCACCCAGGTTGAAGTGCAGTGGCATGATCATAGCTCACTGAAGCCTCGAACTCCTTGGGCTCAAGTGATCCTCCCACCTCAGCCTCTCAAGTAGCTGGGACTACAGACACACATTAATTTCTTTCTTTTTTTTTTAATTTTTTTTCTTTTCATGTCATCCTTGCATAGGAGCCATGCTAATCTTCTCTATATCGTTTCAATTTCAGTATATGTGCTGCCGAACTGAGGACAATTTCTTTTTTTTTTAAATTTTTTTGTAGAAACAGGGTCTTGCTATATTGCCCAGGCTGGCCTCAAACTCCTGGCCTCAAGCTACCCTTCCACCTCCTCAGTAGCTGGGACTACAGGTGTGAGCCACCCTGCCTGGCCTACAAAGGTAATTTTGGACCAGCACATGTCATAGTTTCTGCCTAACACCCCCTTTCTAACTGAGAAGCTGGGATGGATCTCCCTCCTCAGGCTGCCGACTGGTCAGGCCAGTTCTGCCTCCTGGCCTGACCACACTCTCTGAATCAGTGCCTCAGGTTTCCTCTCTGCCTGGCAACCTCAGCCGTCCTGGCTCCTGGCCTCCCACCTCCTAGTCAGCCAGGGTCTTCACTGGAGTCCAACTCACAAAGATGAGACCAAGCCTTGGATTTCCCAGTCTGGCAGCAGCCTCAGCTAACAAACCCCAGCTCATTTCAGAGGACTGGGAAGGGAGGTGCAGGGTCAACACCGGGGCAGGTTGAGAAGACAGGGGAGAGAGAGAAAGACTGGGTCATGAACAAGAAGGGCACTGGGCCTTGGGTACATGACAGAGAGCCTCAGAGCAGGAGGCCCGGGCGTGAGCTGGAGACCCAGGGCAGGTGCAGGGACATTTCAGGGAGATGAATACCAGCAGATTGGTAAACCACAGCAACTCCCTCCTCTCAGCCTGCTCTCCCACAGCCCAGCCCTGTTCACATCTCACAGAAGAGGGCGTGCTTCCTTTCCTGCCAGCCCACATCACTCATTGTCTGCAGCAGACATTTTGGCACTTGCCTGAATTCCACTTAAAACCAGAAAACATAAGTGTTGAAAGGGATCTGGTGGTAACAGAGGACCACCTCCTACACAGGCAAGAATCCGCCTTCAGGCCTCTTGCAGCTGCCCTGCACACAACCTCCAAGCATTCCCAGGGTATGAGTCCTATCTCCCCAACCCGACCACAAGCTCCCAGAGGGACGGTGGGAATCAGTGCCCTCCCTCCCTCCACCACTGTCCCAGAGGCCCAGGAGGCCAGCACAGTGCTGACCACTGCAAGGACTCAGTGAGTGGGCCAATCGCATTATAGTCTATCTAAAAGCAACTCTTGAGAGATGTTCTCCCAGTGTGTTTATCTAGCCCAGCAGGAGTTTTGAGGGGCAGGCATTTGAAACCCAAATAGGTCAATATTTACCCATGAGCTAGAAAAGAAATCAACTTCCAGAAAGGGCAGGAGAGGGGGCAGGCGAACCACTATAGGGGAGGGTGCGCTCCCAGGCTGAGGGAAGCTGCAGAGTAGCAGCTGGGGAACACAGCGGAATGAAGAAGAGAGCCCGGAAACTGTGAAACTGCGCTCCTTCTAATGCTTCCTGAGTCAACCATCATCACCATCACTGTTACTACTGTAGTATTCAACAAGCCTCCATTATTCAGCCCTTTGACCTTCCCCATAACAACTTGAGAAAGGACAAAGATTTGAAAATGACAATCACTGCTAGAGACTGGCAAGATGCTGGATGTTATTGTTTTTTTCTTTTTCTTTTTTTTTCTTTTTTTTTTTTTTTGAGACAGAGTCTCACTCTATTGCCTGGGTAGAGTACAGTGGTGTCACCATAGCTCACTGCAACCTCAAACTCCTGGGCTCAAGCGATGTTCCTGCCTCAGCCTCTGGAGTAGCTAGTACTACAGGCACTCACCACTAACCACACCTGGTTAATTTTTCTATTTTTGGTAGAGTCAGGGTCTTGCTCTTGCTCAAGCTGGTCTCAAACTCCTGACGTCAAGCAGTCCTCCTGCCTCAGCCTCCCAGAGTGCTAGGATTACAGGCATGAGCCACCATGCCCAGCCTATCATTTTTTTTTCTATTCTGAACTCTACAGCTGTTGTTATCTTGTTCTGCAACAAGGGGTGACATTGGGTCACATTCTCTGGAGAGCCGGCTGTGTCTCCAGCTGTAATCTGGACCAGTCTCCCCCCAACTGTGAAGCCAGGCCTGCCTGGAGCCAAGACGGGCTCAGGCCTAAAAGAACACATCCACTCCAAGGAACACAGAGCCCTCAGACTCAAGTCTCCACAGCTCCTTGGCCCCACTCAACCAGAGGAAAAAGGACACTGACTATGCGCACAGGTCTCTGCTGGCACGACGAGAAATAAAGCACCAGGAAATGTGGAAGAAGATAAGGAACCAGAGAGCGAAGGCCATGCTGCCTTACACCACCGTGTAACTCAGCAGAGTGCCTGGCAAACAGTGGACACATGATAAACAGTTTCTGAATGAATTCTGCCTATTCGGAAGGAGATCACTCTGCCACTGGGGAGGAGACATATATGATACAGTTAGAGAAAAGACTTGCACTGTGTGACATAGATAGGTCAGTGTCATGGCCCACTACAGAGAGGGGTGCCATTGGAAGGGTAAGAATGTGATTGGAAGGGTGGGCTGACCCCTTGAGGGATGGTAGGGAGCTGGGGCATTCCAGCACTGGGGGATAGGGACACACACTGACAGTGGCCGACCAGGTAGAGGGTAAGGGTAGAGGGGCAGAGTGGGGCTGGAGAAGGCAGAGAAAGTCAAATAGAGAAGACTAGCTCTGAGGGAGTGACAAAACTTAAGAGCTAGTGCAAGTTTTTGAGCCATGGGCACAGCAGAGAAGTGCTTCAGGATAATTTCTCTATTGGTGGTAAACAGGCATGGATGAGAGCGAGAAGAGTCAGGACAGAGAGGCCGGCCAGAAGGGGTGGAGAAGCCCATCAGCAAGGGTGTGAGGAGATGCCAAGCGGCCGAGGTCAGTGGGTAGCAGGAGCTTGGAGGGGAAGAGTGAGTGAAAGAGGCATTCTAAGACCTGAGGCCAGGGGCCTGCAGGGCTCAAGGAAAGCAGTTATGTTGTTGCCAGAGGGTAGCAGTTCCACAGGAAATGTTCTTGCAGACTGTTACCCTCTATAGAGAATACGTCCTCCACAACACTCAAATCTCCTGCCGGGTTTTTCTAGGGCCAATACCCTTGATTCCTCCTTTGAAAACAGCTTGTGGCCAGATTACAGGCTCATGCCTGTAATCTCAGCACTTTGGGAGGCCGAGGAGGGAGGATTCCTTGAAGTCAGGGGTTTCAGACCAGCCTGAGCAAGAGCAAGACCCTGAGTCTATTAAAAATTTTAAAATTAGTCAGCATGGTGGCTCATGCATGGTGGCATATGCCTGTAGTCCCAGCTACTCAGGAGACTGAGGCAGGAGGATGGCTTGAGCCTAGGAGTTTGAAGTTACAGTGAGCTATGATCATGCCACTGCACTCCAACCTGGGCAACAGAGCAAGACTGTCTCAGAAAAAAAAGAAAGAAAGAAAACACAGCTCTCAAAACCTCCCTCATCATCCTAACTCTCCTTGTCTCCCTCTCCTCTGTCAAAGGGATGGGAGCCAGCAGTGGTGTCTCATCTCCTGCCTTGGTCAGCACTCAGCTGAGCTCAGAGACAAAGAACAGGGCTTCGCGTTGCATCCCTCTGTTTATTCAAATCCTGCCTCTGCTACTCCCCAGCTGAGTGACTGAGAACTGAGGATGTGACCTTTCTGACCCTCCACTTCCTCATCTATAAAGTGGTGGTAATAATAATATCTACCTCATAATGTCAGCTAAGGATTATGTGGCACATTATAAATAAAAAGCTTAGCACAATGCCTGACACATACTAAATGCTCAATAAACAAGCACTATTATTATTGATGTGGCCCAAATTTCCCTAGTTCTTTTCTTCTTTTTTTTAGCAGTCAGATCTTAAGAACTATATAATAGTTATGGCCAATAAAACCTCTTAGATAGTTTTACAAAATGCAAGCCACACAAGGTCTTCCCTTTTACAAACTTGTGCACTTAGTTGTTTCTATTTTTATTTATTTATTTTTAATTTTTTAATTTTTTTTTTTTTAGAGATAGTGTCTCACTCTTGTTCAGATTGGTCTCGAACTTCTGACCTCAAGTGATCCTCCAGCTTCAGCCTCCCAGAGTGCTAGGATTAGAGGCGTGAGCCACCGCGCCCAGCCCTAGTTGTTCCTAATCTAAATACAGAACTTTACATGGGCCTTTGATAACCGGCATCTAGTTTATTTTCACCAGGCACTGCAGGCTGTTGAGAAGGTTTTGCATCCTGAGCAATAATAACAGCCACCATCCGAGGGGAACATACTCTGAGTTAAGCACTATGCTGCTAGTTGTTCATTCACTCTAGGTCATTTAATTCTCACAACCCACTGAAGACAGTACTATTATCCCAGTTTTATAGGAAACTTTGGCCCAGAGGTATTAAATCACCTGTCCAAGGTCACAGAGCCAGTGAGTTGAGCCAACATAGACTCCAGGCAACACATTCTTAGCCCCTGTGCTAAATTAGATGCAGGTAAAGGGATGTCAGATGCTACAGCTGACTGGCTAAAGACCCATCAACACTTTTGATGCCACCAACTCGACTTGTGTGAATATAAGGGGAGCCTGTGGCTCAAAACACACAGTCTTTGGAGAAAGTACCATCTACAGGATGAATGAATTCAAGTAATGATTCAGTTTCCATCTTTCCCATCACTGCTTTGTTCCTCTCTATCCCCTGTACCTGTCATCACGACTGGCACAAAGGAAATGCTTAGGAAATCTTTGTTGACCGAATGAGTCACAGAGAAGGGAAGAGAAGGGAAAAGAAGGACGAGGTAGGGAAAGGGGATGGGAGGAAGGGAGAGAACTGAGGACAGAGAAAGGGGCAAGAGTGAAAGAAGAGATAGAAGGATGGTTATAGAAGAGGATGAGAGGATGAGTGAGGCCGGGCGCGGTGGCTCACGCCTGTAATCCTAGCTCTCTGGGAGGCCGAGGTGGGCGGATCGTTCTGAGCTCAGGAGTTTGAGACCAGCCTGAGCAAGAGCGAGACCTCGTCTCTACCAAAAATAGAAAGAAATTAATTGGACAGCTAAAAATACATATAGCAAAAATTAGCCGGGCATGGTGGCACATGCCTGTAGTCCCAGCTACTTGGGAGGCTGAGGCAGGAGGATCACTTGAGCCCAGGAGTTTGAGGTTGCTGTGAGCTAGGCTGACGCCATGGCACTCGCCCCAGGCAAGAAAGTGAGACTCTGTCTCAAAAAAAAAAAAAAAAAAAATTATCATGGTAATTTTCAGTGCTTTGGAGTACATTTCAGTAATTTGGCTGTTAGGTACTCAGTATTTCAGCAAAAGATCCTTGAAACTGAAAGGCAATAAAATTTTCTATGAAAGATTCCAGTTTTGAAAATTATCATATGTAGAATAAGGTCATTTAGTTTGATTTTTCACGAAAGCAAATTCAAATATGTATGTTCAGAAAACATAGGTATTCTCAGTGAATTCAGGTAGGCTGATAAACAGAAATCATTATTTCTTTCTTTTTTTGAGACAGAGTCTGGCTCTGTTGCCCTGGCTAGAGTGCTGTGGCGTCAGCCTGGCTCACAGCAACCTCAAACTCCTGGGCTCAAGCGATCCTCCTGCCTCAGCCTCCCAAGTAGCTGGGACTACAGGCATGTGCCACCATGTCTGGCTGATTTTTTCTATATATATTTTTTAATTGTCCAGATAATTTCTTTCTATTTTTAGTAGAGATGGGGTCTCGCTCTTGCTCAGGCTGGTCTCAAACTCCTGACCTTGAGTGATCCACCACCTCGGCCTCCCAGAATGCTAGAATTACAGGCGTGAGCCACCGCACCTGGCCTTATTTCTTAAATAAACTTTGCCTCTTGAGAATAAACTATTTGTGGTTTATGTACAGTAAAGGTGCAAAGAGTTTGTCCAGCTGCCACAGAGCAGTTTGTTCTCCCTGCAGCCATGGTGGAACATCAGGGTCCGCACAGCGCTAACCCATCCCCATGACTGACAGTGGTAGGCCCAGGGGCATGAATCCTTTAACCCTCTTGGCAAAACTTGTTTCACGTTTTAATTCTCTCTCTTGGTTTTATAAGCATGACACAAGTGAGCGTGTGAAAGTTATTCTATTAATCTAAATGAAAACCTGACAGACTATGCCAGAAAGGTCATTATTTGATTCTGTCTTGTGGCACTCTCTATATATATGGTTTTAAATACCTAATATGTGCTTAATTTGCTAACCAGCAGACTCATTTATAATTACTCTTCAAACAGTGCCTGTTTGCAAAGTCTGTGGAAGGTATTTGAACTTACCTAGGTGTCTATTTTTATTTCAAATGTTTTCAAAACTAGAATTCCTAAGAAAGATTTTTGCCCCAGAGTACAGTGAAGACCATTATTAACAGTAACTCAGTGCCATAAAATTCTAGATAAGGAATGATAGGTGAGATCAACATATATCCATTCATAATTTACCCTGGGAAATGTCTAGAAGAACATGATGGAAACAGGACATTAGTTTACCTGATAGGAGGAAAAAGCTTTGTGTCAAATTCATGTGATTCGGGCAAGAATAAAATAACGTTTTCTGAATGTAGAGTTATTCTGTTCTTTCATTTATTGAGAAATATTTATTGAACAAATACTACATTCCAGGGGCTGTGCTAAGTCCTTGAACTGCAGTCATAACAAAAAAGGCCTCATCTTTGCCATCGTGGAGTTTGTAGACAATAAACAAGTGAACTGTAAAATGCATGATCATGATAAATTTATGAGAGGTTAATGATTGATTCTGGTTCTGCAGAGAGTTTCACATCTGCCTGAATAGATTAGTGTTACAGCTGAAAGATTCATTTTGATAACTTTCAATGTGTTAGGGATGTTTTCTTACGTTCTTAAAATATTCACAGACTCATAGAATTGGTTGCAGTTGTCCTAGGGTCTTCCTCCCAGTATGCAGCATCCTATGAGAATCCTCTTCGTGTAACATCTGAAAAGTCTGTTACAGTTTTCCAAATTTATTCACGGCCCTCTTTGTCAGTGGTTTTGGCCTGAGTGTTTATGTCTTAGGAAAAATGTCATGCCTTCCTCCAAGTAATTATTACCAGGTTTTTCTCATAAGTCTTATTTTCTAATCTTGTGACTTCCCTTTTCACTCTCTTTAAATAGATATTTATTTTCATGGGATTTGTACTCTGCAGAGTATTATGGATTAATGCGTTCTATTCCAATGTGTTTCTAGGACTTTCTCTTCATTGTCACATACTGTTTGCCTTAAGCTGAGCTACTAAGCGTAGCCTTTTAACGTCTGATTTAATGTAAGGATTGCAGTAGTTTTTCTGGTTTATTCCATATCTGCTTCATTCAGTTTTGTAGCCTGGTGCACTTATGGTCAGAGTTAGGGCTTGTTTTCTCAGAGTCCTTACCCTGTGCATTTTGGATTTTCCCTAAATGTTAAGAAACATGCTCACAAGTAGCAGTGATAAATGTCTTATAGAGCAAGAATGTGTTGTTGCACAACTTCTAGACTTTGCACAAAGGTACAAAAGGTTTATCATGTACTTCAGTGTGCCTGTTATGTAATATAATAGATTTTATATGGTGGCAATACCTGTTCCTTTGCTTGTCATGCTGCCATTCCAGTCCTTCAGTGGCCCCATCTGTGTGTCTGGGCGGCACAGCTTCACATGGCCTGGCTGGGGGCAGATGATCCTGGGATTGAACCTGAGCCTTCACACCTGTGGGATGTGTGAACTCGAACAAACCGTTTCACCTCTCTGTGCTTGGTTTTGTCATTTATAGAATGAGGACGTTGAGAGTCGTGAGGATTAAATGCAATACCGTGTAAGGTACTAGCGCATAACGAGCAGGCAGTAAAGGGTAGCTGTCTAATAGTTACTGGCCCAGCTTTTATTCTCATCCCTTCTCAATGATTCATTGTCTAACAAAAAAAAGAGAGAGAGAAGAAAAGGCTGTTGACTTCTCATCATTTGGGGAACGAAGAATAATTCTGTTCCTGAGTAGGCAGGCACAGCCTACTTAACAAGAGAGACGCTGTGCCCCATACTGTCACTGCTGAGGTCCCAATGCCATGTCTGGCTGCTTTAAAGGCAGTGTCTTGGAGAGCATCCATGCTTTAGAAAATTCCCGGGTGTGGACTGTACACCTCTTATACCCCACTGGCGACCGTGGGAATGTTATTGCTAGCTAAGCCTCCTTTCCCATATGAAACTGGGGAGAATACTGCCTCATAAGGCTTTGTGGAGATTAAACGAGATTATATTTATGTTACCTGATGTACTGAAGGGGCTGGCTCCCTTTTTTTGCTCATGAAGTCATGAGGTCATCTCAGAAACCCTGTCCTTACTACAGAATGAAGAGAGCTGTTTTCCATTCTTGTGCAAGGACAAGGAAAGATTAAAATGGCATCATCCCATCCCAATTCCTATCACACGCAGCTAACTTCATTTTTATTCTGTGTAAAACATACTTCAGTTATAGTTATACCTGCTATGTATTTATTTTATTGGGGGGGGTGCGGACAGAGTCTCCTTCTGTCGCCCCAGCTAGAATGCAGTGGTCGTGTCATCATAGCTCACTGCAACCTCAAACTCCTGGGCTCAAGCTATCTTCCTGCCTCAGCCTCCCAAGAAGCTGGGACTACAGGCATGTGCCAACATACTGGGCTACTTTTTTCTACTTTTAGTAGAGACAGAGTCTCTTGCTCAGGCTGGTCTCAAACTCCTGGCTTGAAGCCATCCTCACGCCTCGCAAAGTGCTAGAATTACAGGAGTCAGCCACCACACCAGACCTATACCTTCTATTTATAAAATTGACCCCAAAGTTTTACTGAAAGGTTTCATTCAAAGTTTTTCAATAGTAGATTGTCCTCAGTTTACTTTAATACTGCAGTGCTAGAATTCCCCTGATTTACATCCCCCAATGCCACTGTTGTGGAGAACAAGATGGGAGAACAAAACATTTTTCTGAGGTTACCAAGTTTCTAACCGTGTGACATTGAACCCACTTTCCCTTAGAAACACAATTGTCTTTGGTGCTTAGGCTCTGAAACTGCAGTGTGGCGAGGGCGGCAACAGGGTGGAGAGGAGAGTGCGTGGGCTTTGCACTAGCGTGCTCGGCACCCTGCCTGGCACGGGGCGGTGCTCGGTAAATGTTGACTGATAGTTATCTGCATGCCTCAGTTTTTCTCATGTATAAAATGGCTCTCATTCTATAAGTCTGTTGTATAAGCTTAATTTATTATTGAAAATAAATGTGTAGTGTTACTACTGTGCTTTTCCTCCCTTAAGTGGAAGAGCTGCAACTTCAAATATTTAAGTTGAATTTTTTTAATACTTGGTCCAAAAATACCCAATTTTTCCCTAAACGTTTCAAAATATACTTTAAGAGTGAGTTGTTCATATCAGGAACCAAACGAAGTCCAAACACTGCATTTGATTGATAAGTCTCCCCTCTAAATTTTTTAAATTGACTTTGTGATTGAAGTTAGCATACATCCTGAAAATTGCATAAATCATAAAGGTACAGCTTGATGAATGATCACAAATTAAAGTGTTTTATGCTTGTAACATAAAAAAACACCTTCATGGACCTTCCAGTCATTAACTATCCTTCCTTTCTGGTAACCACTATCTTGACTTCTAACATTATTAAGAATTATTAATTAGTTTTGCCTGTTTTTATACTTAGTAGAAATGGAATCATATGGTACATATTCTTTTATGTCTAGGTTTTTTCACTCAACATCACTCTGTGTGTGTGGTGTGTGTGTATAATTCGATGTAGCACTAATACATTTCACTGCTATATAGTATTTCACTGTAAGACTGTACCACAGTTTATTCTTTCTACTTAATGATATTTGGGTTATTGCCAAGTTTTTCTCCTCATTATGGATAATGTCATTTTGAACATTCTTTCACATGTTTTTTGGGTGCATATATGAAATTAGTCCATTTCTATTGAGTTTATAGCTAGGAGCGGAATTCCTCCGTAAGTGGGCATGCTTGTATGTTCAGCCTCAGTAGACATCACCAGCAGATTTCCAAACTGTTTGTACCAGTTCATACCCTTACCAACTCTTTGTATTGCCAGTCTTAATCTTTATCTTTCCAGTAGGTGTATGGTATGTTATTATGGTTCTAGTTTGCATTTCCCTAGTAATTTACAAAGTTGAACATCTTTTAATTTGTTTATGGGCTGTTTCCCATTTCTTTATTGGATGGATTGTCTGCCTTTTTCTTACTGATTTTTTAGGAGTTGTATATATTCTTAATACAAGTCATTTGTTATGTATATTGCAGATACCTTCTTTTCATTTATTTATTTATTTATTTTGAGAGAGAGTCTCACTCTGTTGCCTGGGCTAGAGTGCCTTGGCGTCAGCTTAGCTCACAGCAACCTCAGACTCCTGGGCTCAAGTGGTCCTCCTGCCTCAGCCTCCCGAGTAGCTGGGACGACAGGCATGCGCCACCACACCCGGCTAATTTTTTCTATTTTTAGTAGAGACAAGGTTTCGCTCTTGTTCAGGCTGGTCTCCAACTCCTGAGCTCAAGTGATCCTCCCAGCTCGGCCTCCCAGAGTGCTGGGATTCCAGCAGTGAGCCACTGGCCCTACAGCTATCTTCTTAATTATGGCTTGCCTTTCTACCCTCTCAGATGTCTTTTAATGAACAGAAATTTCTAGTTTTAATGCACTCGAGTCTGTTAATCTTTTTCTTTGTGTTTAGGGCTTTCTTGTCTTTAATTTTTTTTTTCTTAAATAGTCTGGTGAGCAAGGTAGATGGCAATACAGAAATAAAAACGTGTGTGATTCTCAGGGATGGTACTTCAGCTGGGCTGAAAGTACTGGGTGCCTATGTATTAATAAGCCCAATTTTCTCATATTGCACAAAAACTAAAAGAGAAATCTCAAAAAATTCGAGAAAGATTGTAAGCAGTGGGAATGACAGTTTGGAATAGGAATGACAGGTTGCCTCTCAGTATGATCAGTCATGGTGTGATCTTTGAATAAACATAGTAGAAATAATAATAGCTAATATTTTTGAGAAGACGTGTGGGCCAGGCAGTGTGCTCAGTGCTTCATATATGTCAGCTCACTTAATCCTCACAACAGCCCAATACTTGGGGACAGTTACTACTCCTATTTTGTAGATACAGAAACAGAGGCTGGAATAAGTTAAATAACTTTCCTCAGGCTTGAACCCTGGCTCCCAATGACCACGCTATCCTACCTGTCTGTGCCATGCCAGGGAGCTCTCTTCATGAAGTGTACTGCTGCCGCGTGCCAGACCACCCCTACCTGGTGTGAACCATCATGCACTCCCTTACGCTCAGGGATTCTGTGGGTCAGGAGTTTGGAAAGGGCACCACAGAGATGGCTCGTCTCTGTCCCGCACAGTCTTGGGTCTCCGCAGGGAAGACAGTTAGGCATTGCAGTCATCTGAAGGCTCCCTCACCACAGGCTGGTGGCCGGTGCTGGCTGTTGGTTGGGCCTCAAGCTGGAACACACACATGTGGTTTCTCCTCGTGGACTTTGCAGGGACGCTAGTCCCACAAAGAACCTTCTCAGACAGGAAGTGGGCAGAAGCCGTATTGCCTTTTATGCCCCAGCCCTGGAAGTCACGTGCCATCACTCCCACCACAGTTACAGACCTAAGTTCACTCTTAATCTGTGGGCGTACTGACTCTGTAGTCAGTGCTGTTGGCTTGGGGACAAACTCAAGTCTCTGAAACACTTGAATTTGTTTTAAGGAAAACACTTTAGCAGATAGTTTAATTTGGTGGGAAGAAATATGTTTTGTTTCGAAGGGATGAATTTGTTTTTCACAGTGGCATATAAAGACTCCTCAGGATCATCTCAAAATTTGAAGTGGCTGTTTTTCTGGGCTTTATTTATTTAAATGCATAAAAAATGAATGTGGTAAGACAAACCCTGTTGCGTATTTTCTATTGAAATCCTGGTATGTGTGTTTTAATCATGCTCAAGTCACTCCAAATCTTGTAGGACACCAAGTGTCTGCTTTCTTCTACCTCACCCTTCAGAGGTAGTGTCCTAATTGAATCAAACCTGGAAACTAACCAGGTAAGGCCCCAGGCCAAAGAAATGGGGGTGTTTGACCAGCACCCTTATCTCCTTGGGGCTCTGACAGTGAAGTAACTGACATTAGCAATGGGAGAAACCT
>CAUYSK010063709.1:0-48866 GCA_963575035.1 Avahi laniger | reverse complement strand
AAAGAGGGCCCTGTCATGGCTGGGCACGGTGGCTCACGCCTGTAATCCTAGCACTCTGGGAGGCCGAGGGGGGCAGATTGTTTGAGCTCAGGAGTTCGAGACCAGCCTGAGCAAGAGCGAGACCCCGTCTCTACTAAAAATAGAAAGAAATTAATCAGACAACTAAAAATATATAGAAAAAACTAGCCAGGCATGATGGCGCATGCCTGTAGTCCCAGCTACTCGGGAGGCTGAGGCAGGAGGATCGCTTGAGCCCAGGAGTTTGAGGTTGCTGTGAAATAGGCTGACGCCACGGCGCTCTAGCCCCGGCAACAGAGTAAGACTCTGTCTCAAAAAAAAAAAAAAAAAAACAGGGCCCTGTCTGCGGCATTCTGAGGGCCTGGAGCGCAGAGGTACTTTGGGGCCACCTGAGGCTGAGCAGGGCCCAGATCTGCGTCTTTGTGAGGGGCCAGAGTGTGGAGCGCTGGGCCCCGCCTGGCCTCAGGCCACTCTGCAGCTGGCTGGTGGGGATGGGCTGGCCCTCCCTCTGCCTGAGGGGCCCCAGCTGCCGGGGAGGTATTGGGTGCACCCCTCCCACCCACCAGCCGGCCCCGAGCAGCTCCCAGGACCCCAGATTCTGCGCCTGGCCCCCTGCTACCCACAGGTCTTGCTGCCCTGAGATCCAGCCGGTCAGCCCCAGCCCGCGAGGAGGGCACCTGGGCCCAAGGTGGCAGGCAGTGCAGAGCAGCAGGCCCCGGCGGACTCGCCACTCCACTAGGCTGGTCCTCCTTGGACCCCGGCCTCCCTGCGGGGCCTGACAGCCAGTGAGGTGCAGGGGTGACGCTGCCTCCTGAGGCAGAGGGTGGATGCCCCTGCCCCACAGGCCCCTACCTTCTCCAGGCCAGGAAATGAGCGTCTGCCTCTGAGCCCTTCCACCTGTGTAGATGCTGGAACTCCCAGAGGGTGCGCAGCAGGGCCAGGGCCACCTCTCGCCACCAAGCACAATGGGGGGCAGGGGAGGGGCGCTCAAGGGCCCCATTGTTCCCCCCTGGCCTCAGGGCCTGAATCCCTGATTGTCTCTGGGGGCAGGGCGCTGGGACGGCCCTCCCAGGCAGCCCAGGCGGCAGTCGGCAGAGGCTCCTGCACCCTCCCCTCCTCTGCCGTCTGGGCTTTGGGATGGACGTGGACGGAACCCAGGACTGTGCGCTCTCCCCGCTACTTCCGCCTGGGCTCTCTGCCTGCCGCCCCCCCATCCCCCACCTGGGCTCTGACCAGGCCTGAGGCTAACCCTGGGGGATGGGGGCTCTCCAGGAGGGAAGGAGGGAGGGAGAAGGCTGAGCAGCTGCCCCCATGTGCAGGATGCTGCCCCTTCCCCAACCTGCCCCCAGAGGCCATGGCCAGGGCTGGGCTGGCCTCTCCTGGGACCTCATGCAGGGCCTCACCCCTGCAGCCTCGGCTTCCCCACTCAGCCCCTCACGTGCCCGGCACCCTCCTCCTGGCCCAGCTCAGAGCCAGCCTTCTCGGCCCCTGCCCTCTGCCCCTCACCAGCCCCTCGCTCTGGGCAGCCCACCAGGTGTGTGGGAATGGCTCTGCCACGCTCCCCGGGCTCTCCCTGCACCCTGCCCACTGTGGTGCTGACAGCTCCCCAGGCATCCTGGAGCCGCGGCCGCCCGGGCAGAGCCCACCTGGCTGCCCTCTTGGGGCTGTTGGTTGGATGGGCTGCCAGGGCCTGGGGCTCTAGCACAGGGGGCTGCGGCCCCAGCCCCGCTCAGGACCAAGCCCTGCCTACCTCAGGGCCACACTCCACTCACTCGTGGACGCTTTAACCCGCAGTTACTTTATTAGACGTCAGCCCCGGCTCCAGCGGGAGAGACAGGCAGGGAACAGCCCAGGGAGGGGAACAGTGTGGGCGGGGCGCCCGGCCCCTCTGACCACGGGAGGCTAGGTGGGTAGCACCCCTCCAGCCCAGGTGCTGGCCGAGTGCCCAGAGCCGCCCAGGGGCCCGCCAAGGGGGTGGCTCTGCGCACCCGTCCTGGTCCCACGTGGGCCCTGGGGGGCGCAGGCACAGAAGGCGCCCAGGAGCGAGAGCAGGCCTCCTCAGGCACAGCCAGTCCCCCGGGCTTTCTTAATTTCCTGCCAGGGAGGAAGAAAGGGGGTTGGAGAGGCCGGAACTCAGGACGGGCAGGGCCTCCGGTCCTCCCTCCACAGCGCCGGCCTCACCCAAGTGGGCGGGAAGATGGCACTCAGGCAGGGCAGGGGCACGGCCCACCTCAGACAGCGCCTCCTTCAGCTCCGCATAGGCGGTGTCCAGGTCATCGTTGATGATGATCAGGTCAAACAGGCCCGGCTCCTTGCCTGGGGGCAGGGCGGGTGTCCAGGTCAGGGACAGAGAGAGCCTGCCTAGGCTCCATCCCCGCTCCCACACGACCACCCAAGCTGACCACCCGGCTGCCGCCCGCTCGCCACCACTGTCCAGCCACAGGCAGGGCAGGGCTGGGAAGGGATGAGCCTCTGGGTCCTGGATCCTGGACACCAAGCCCCACCAGGCACAGCTGGCCTTGCCCGGGCCTCTGACTGGGGTTCGTGCTGCCCTGCAAGGTGGACATTTAAATATCCTCTTCTCCTGGGCGACAGGAAGGGAACAACCAGGAGAGGAAACCTTGATGCCCCCAGGTGGGAGGGGAGGGACCCTGGGTGAGAGGGGCCTGGGGACCCTCCTGGGACACTCCCGGGTGCTCACTGCTCTCCAGGTCGGCCCGGGCGGCGGCCAGCCGCTTTGCCAGGCTCTCCTCCGTCTCCGTGTTGCGCTGCCGCAGCCGCTGCTCCTGCGAGTCAAGCAGAGGCCCGGTCAGCAGCCCCAGGCAGGGCGGCGCCCCCACAGCCACCGCGGCTGGGCACTCACCAGCACGCCCAGCGAGGGCGGCTGCACGGAGATGTAAAGGGGCTGCAGGTCGGTCTTCTTGATGTTGCGCACACCCTGCAGGTCCACGTCCAGCACGCAGATGCGGTTCATGGCCTGCACCGCCTGCACAGCCGCCTTGCTGGGAACGGGCACGGGTCAGCGGAAAGGGTCCTCGGAGCAGTCGGGTATCCCCGAGGCCACCGAGAGCCTGCATGAGACCCAAATGCTCCCTGCTGGCCTCCAGGGCCTGCCTCCCCGCAAGGCCCACCCTGGGCAGCGGCAGGAGCTTCCCAGGCCCTGGCACCCACCGCACCCCCTGGAGCACCTGAGCACATCCTGCTGGGGCCGCCCTGCACTGCACACCCACCCGCAGGGGAGCGGAGCCCCAGCGATGCGAGGTGCGCCTCGTACCCTTCACTCCACCAGAACAGCGCACGGCAGCATGAAAGGCCGCCCGCGCCCCAGCCAGGCTCGGCAGCCCCGAGGAGAGGCCCCAAAACCCTGTGCCTGCTCGGCAGAAAGGGTGCGTCGCGCGGGCCACAGACCTGCCAGCCCAGGCCCAGGCGAGGACTGGCCACAGCTCACAACCACCCCAGAGCCAGCCCCGAGCGAAGCCCACCTCGTGCCGTACAGGTTCCCGGAGAACTCGGCGTGCTCAATGAAGTCGCCAGCGGCGATGTCACGCTGCATCACCTCCCTGGTCACAAAGTAGTAATCTGGGGAGGATGAAGGGCTGTCTAGAGGGCGCCCAGGGAGCCCAGCACGGCCAGGGCCAGCTCTCTTCCCCTGGTCCACCTACCGTCCCACCCCAACCAGGGCTGCCCCGGCTGGAACCGGACTGGGCAGCAGAGGTATGAGAACCTCACAAGTGCTGCGCAGGCGCTGGGCTGGGAGGGGACAGACACATCCCATGCTGTTCTCCTGGCATGGGGAATAAAGACCCCGGGTTCCACAGGGGAGGCAGGGACGTCTAACGGGAGGCTGAGCCCCTGCAGCACTGCTGAAGGACGGGGCGGGCAGCCCCACTGCTCAGGACCGGGGGTCCCACAGCTCCATGCCACCCCCACGGGCTGTGCGCAAGCCCGAGCCCACCCGCCCAGCTCACGTTTGCCGTTCTCCTCGCCAGGGCGCGGGTCCCTCGTGGTATCTGCGGAAAGACACATGTCGCCCCCTGTGTGGCACCTGCAGCTTTCCACCCGGGTCTCCCCGACGGCCCACTCAGCACAAAGACCAGAAAGAAGAGGCCGCACAAACCACACTCTGATGAGGGGAGGCTCAGGGACGAGAGTGGGCCCCCACCGGGAGTGCAGACACCAAGCCTAACCCCGCCCAGAGGAGGACAAACGGGAGGCTCAAAGAGTAATGAAAAAAGGGCAGCCCTCAGCCTGTGTGTGGGGGGAGGGGAGAGGGGGGTCCAGGACAGGTCTCAGTGCTGGGACAGCCCCCAGAAGCCCCTCACTCACCTGCCCTTCTCTCCCTCACCCCCAGGACTTACGGGACACGCTGAATCCGAAGATGCTGCCATACTCCTGGAAGAGCTTCTTCAGCAGCGTGCTCTTCCCGGCCCCTGAGGGCCCACTGAGCACCACGGGCCTGGGCCTGGACATGCCTGGGCAGGGGAGGGGCAGACGTCAGTGGGCCCAGCGGCCCTCAGCTCCCTGGGAGTGGCCGGAGCAGCAGAGGGGAGTGAGGCCTCCTGGGGTAATGTGCCCATGCACAGCATGCACTGGGAGCAGACTCAGCACCGGGGAGGGGCAGTCCCGGGGCTCTCGGCAGGGCAGCCCATCTGCAAAGCCCACCCCACTGACCCTGTCAGCCTCCCCAGGCCTCTGTGGCCAGGAGATGCTGTCCTCACTAATCACACCATCACTGGGGCCTGGACATTGGCTCCTACGTGTGTGCTGCCTGTGGGGCTACGGGTCTGGGGTGGAGGTGTTCCTGTCCCTGCCTGTGTCCCTGGGCACCGTGCCCTGCAAGTGTGGCCTTGTCAAGGTCTGCCCATTCCAGGAACTCCCCATCAGACTTGGGATCCGTCTGTGATGCTTGTGCTGCCAGCAGGGTTGGGGACCACCCTCCCAGCCTCCACGGGGAAGGGGAAGATGGCATTGGGCCCACAGCTTTGCAGGAGAGGGCACTGAGTGGCCAGCGAGGGGCAGGGGGAGGTCGGGAGATCAGCGGAGCCAAGCCCGAGGCTCAGCCGAGCACATCGAGGACCGAGGCTTCCTCCCCCAGGCTCTGCCAGTACCTCCCAGAGAGCACCGCTTCCTACTCCTACAGGAGTTCCAGCGTCAACCCGCCTGCCCCCACCCCTCCTGTGCTCTGTTCCTGCACCCCCACCCCCCTCCCTATGCCCCACTCCTGCACCCCAGCTCTGCACTCCGCCTCCCTGCAGCCTGGCCCCAAACAGGCCTTCCTTCCCCAGTAGATCCTCCCCAGCAGCCACCACCCCGTCCCCAGGGACACAGCCCACCTGTGACCAGCCGGCAGGTCTGGGCTGCTGGACTGAGGGCTGAGGGTGCTGAGTCCCTAATCCCCTCAGGGTCTGCCAGCCTGCCCTTCTGAGCAGTAAATCCCCTAGCAGGGAAGCTGGCCCCGCCCTTGACACCTGCACCTGTCCTGCCGCCCAGCCCACGTGAGCTGACCAGCGCAATGCCAGGCGGCTGTCTGGGGCTTGGCGGGGGGTTGGAGGGGCTGCGTCTTGGACCTGATGTGCATGGCCCGGGACAGCTTCTTGCTGTCTGGGGGACAGAGCAGCCTGGGGGCAGAGCAGGTGGTGGGGGAAGGACCTGAGGTTACCTTCCTAATCCCCAATTTAGGCCACTGAGGTAATCTCACAAAAGCAGCACCACCACGGCTCCGTCATGCACAAGGGCACATGCCGAGCGCAGTCCGAACTCAGGTACGAAGGACATGGGGCACACGCGGCACACGTAGGCATGCACGCCTGACAAGTGCACGTGCCACAAACGCCATTCATAAGAAACAGTTGGGACCCACTGCTAAAAACACACGAGAAGAAGAGAACCCAGGAGAACTCACTGAGGGGTACACGTCACGCGTAAGTGACAAACTTGTTCTTTCCTGCCTACTGGAGGCTTCCTATCACAAGAATGTGTCTTTTCGGCCTAATCACAGGCTGCCCTGGACGCTGACTCCTTTCTGGTCCCCGGGCTTTCCCGCCCACAGAACTCGAGGCTCCGTTTCAGCACATTTTGCTCCTCTCAACCCGAGAGTCCTGCGAACCCCTCCCAGGGCCTGGTTCCCACAACACGTGAGCCTTGACACCCCAGAACCTTCCAGACCAAATGAGCCATGTGACGCAGGTAAATTTCTGGAGCTCCTGTTTCTCCAGAGGATAAAATACAGGACTTTTTTGGTTAAACATACAGTTCTTCGGACACGTTAAGCAATCGCTGCACAACTACCTAATCTGCAGAGATCGCAGATGTTAAAACTCAAAGATCTCATGAAAACTATCAAATTTCGAGAGAGAGAGAAACCAGAGCCAGGTTGTGTGCTTTAAACAACTCGATGCGGAGAGTTACTGAGACAGATAACCTCGAGGGCTGCACCCTATGTGACTTCTGACCCACCACCCCACTGAGTTGGCCCTTCCCCAGGTCATCCGGCCACCCCATGGCCAGGTGCAGCAGCCACTTGGCTCTCGCTCTCCTTGGCATCTCTGCCTGGCCTCCACAGGGGCCACGTCCCTCACATCCAACCTCCTTTGAGCTGGTCTGTGTGGGGGACTCCCCAGGGTACTGCCCCGTCTCTGACCACTTAGTCTCCAGGCCCTGGGCCCACTGGAGAGGCACCAGCCCCACCCCGGGTACTCTTTGGAGCAATCCCTGACCCCCACATCTAGCAGGAATGCCGTGACGCTTTCCTGTGCTCTGTCCATCAGCTCTATCACCCCAAAGTCCTCAAGGAGAACTGGGGCTGGACCTGGGAACCCTGACAGGACCACAGTGACCTCAGAGAGAGGGAGGCAGGACTGTGTCCACAGTCTCCTCAGAGTACCAGACCAAGGCACCAAAGGCCATGGCTGCTGGGTCACAGCCTCCTACTGGAAATCGAGGCCCCCACCTCCAAACTTGGGTCCCCGTTCCCCTCTGTATGGCCATGGACTAGCCTAGAGACGCCCCCGGCAGGCCCCATCACAGTCCCAAACCCACGGGGTGCCCTAGGGAGCTGTGGCCAGAGCACCACAGGATGCGAGAGCTGGTGCTCACCCCAGAAATGGGCCCTTGGTGATTTTGATGTGCATGCACCTTCAGCAGTTAGGCCATTTGGGTGACTAAGTTGAGAACCCAACAGGACTCTCCTCAGAGGTGTGAGGCTGACGGAGATCCCAGGAGGAGGCTGGGGAGGGTGCAGGCCAGGGCAAGGCCCACCCAACCCCACCCACAGTGGGCCCCCCCCAAGAACTGGCAACATAGGCTTGTCTGCTCTTCCCCACCAAACTCCCACCCACCAGCACCCCGACCAGCCTCCTGCCTCCAAAGGCTCCGAGGTCCCTGCACCCACCTGCCGAGTTCATGAGCAGCAGGTGCACCCATTGGCCAGGGGGGTGTGGCCTTGATCAGAGGAATTCACTGAAGGAAGTGCCCACAGAGAGCCAGCACACAGCAGACACCTGACACCCGACACCCGAACCATAGCCTGTCCCACCCACAGAGACGTCCTGGCCACCCTCACCCCTCTCAAGCTCAGGCTCCCAGGCCTCTCCCTCAGTGCCTTCCCTCGCCCCCATGGAGCACATGGAGCGCCAAGAACCCTGCCTGGATGCCCGAGGTCAGCTCTGCCCAAGTGTGACGGACCAGGACACAGACCACGCCAGGGCCCTGGCCAGCCGGAGGGTGCTGTGGGTGCCAGGGTGGCATGGCCCTGTGGAGCACACCCCCACCCCCACCCCTACCAGAGACACCAAGGCACAGGGCTGCCTGCCTAGGGAGGGACCACAGTGACAGGGCAGCCGTCAAAGCCACCTTCCCACCGGCGCACACTCAACAGGGCTGTGGCCCCAGTCCTCATGGCTCTGGTGACCCTCAAGTAGGATGGAAGCACTTGGCCTGGCTTTTGCCCTGACAGGAACACACAGGCCAGGTATCTTCCTCTGGGGAGCTGGAAGCCCCGTGGCCAACAGTATCCTGTGTCCTCTCCTCCAGCAGTTCCAGGCCCAAACCCCATCTACCTGGCAAAAAGCCAAAAACCCCATGACAACTGTGAGAAAGATCTGCCACAAAAACAACTCATACAGGAGCTCAGAGATGGAAGGTCTCCTGGGAGTCGCCAACCCTGTTGGAGACTCCCTGGGCTGGGCTGCCCACACAGCCCCAGGCAGCTGCTTTCCTCCTGGAGGTGGAATCTTCTTCTGGCTTCCACCCCCCACCCCCACAGCCTGGCCTGTCCCAAGGACTGGATACAGTCACCACGCTCTCCCCCTCCCTACTCCTCCAGGAGACACTAACAGAGAGGGTGAGACCCTTCCCAGAACACAAAGAAGCCAGCCCCCTCCCGCCCGCCTGCAACACACAAGTCACGATGACCTGGGCTCAGTGCTGGGGCTGGCTCGACAAAGGGAGGCTGGTGGGGCCCCACCAGGCAGCGTAGGGCAGGATGACCACCCCGCTCGTGGCTGTGCGAGCTGTGGGCACAAGTCCAGGTGGGACACATCCTAACCACGTCACCCTGAGACCACCTAGCCTTCCGGAGCCTCATTCTAAATGAGACAATACCAGGAGCAGCCAAGGGCATTTTCACTTCCTCTCTCCATGGTGGGACAGGAACATTCCTCCACAAGTTGGGCCCCAGCAGAGCCGAGGGCCAGAAGCCCCAGATACTAGGGCTCAGGACCTTCACAACCCTGTGCAGCTGCGTCTGGGTCTCTCGCCATCGAGGAGACAGACAAATGGGCTAACTCTTGCACAGTGTCCTCAGTAGAAACCTCAGGAAAAGGGCAGAGAGAGCCTGAGACAGAACAGATCCAGAGCCCAAGGATGACGGGAGAGGAAGGAGCTCAGGACCCCGCAGGGTTGGCCAGCCTCTTTCTCATGCAGAGGGGAGACCCAGGCCCAGCACAGGCAGGGACAGAATCAACCTGGAGGTGCCTGCCTCCTACACCAGCCCTTCCTGGGCACACCCTCATGCACTCCCTTTCCTCCCTTGGAGGCTGGGATCGCCTTTCTTCCATCCTGTCCTTTCTGCTCTTCCTCAGACTACCTCGACTCTCCAATAAACCACCAAAGCAGAGGGAGGAGATAGTTTAGGTGTGGTTGAAATGTACTCTGTTCATTATTTAAAACTTTCAGAATCTGCTATTCCAGGAAACTGCTGGCTGTTCCAGCCAAGGACCAAGAGCTGGCCAACACGCTGCCACGCCAGGCAAGCTGCACCAGTGGTTGCGCGGCACTCAACCAGCGTGAGAGCAGCCAGCGTAGGCAGATAGGCATAAAGGGGTGGGGAGGGGCTCGCCTAGCAGGGGATTCTGCTTGTCAGTAGCTGAAACAGGAAACCGCACGAGTTTCCTCTCTCTCCCTAACCCTGTCCTTTCTGGGTGCTGAAAAGGAAGATTCTCCTGGGTCCCTCACAGCAAATCAAGGTCTGAAAAGTGCAACAGCAACAGAAAAGCTCAGAAAAGCCCAGATTCAGGCAGAGGTGCTGCTCAAAGGCCCTCCCAGGGGCCTACCCTGCCTGCCACCCGTGGTGCACTTCACCTGCTCCTGCCCAAGCCAACACCTGGAGGAGCTAGCTCCCCCATGCCCTCTGTGTAGGAAGGCCCGCACCAACCATTTGCTGTTCCCAAATCCCCGACTCTCTGCTCAGCCGCGGGACAGGCAAGGAATCCGCCCGCAGCAATCCTGGGAGCCCTCAAGCAGCCCGCTCCATCTGGCGGTTTGCAACGTGGGGTGGGGACCGAAGCCCACACCAAGCCGCCGCCCACCGGGAAGGCTTCCAGGCTGGTTCTCTGCTTGTCCGTCCCGAGCTCGGGAGGGGCACCGCGCGGTCCTACACGCTCGGGAGCCGCTCGAAACTGTGGGGACGCCAGACCGCCCAGGCTCCTCGGGGGTGGGCCAGGGCTGTGGCTCTGCGGCGCGGCGCCGCCGGGGGTCCAGGCCCCTTCCCGAGCCGGCCAGCAGGCACCAGCCTGAAGTCCTCCGGCTTCCACCCCGGGGACTCCGTACGGGCAGGCGCCCAGCCTGCCCGAACTTCCTGAGCGTCCTGGGGACTGCACGGAGGAGGCTCCGATGGAGGCGCACGAAGACCACAGGGACGGCCGCTGACATCGCCGCCCGAGTCACCCTCCGCCACCACGGTGCCCGACTCACCGTCCGGGGGAGCCCGGCCCAGGGCGGCAACGACCAGCCCGGCCAGGGGGCGCCGCAGCATCGGGGGCCGCCACCGCCCACAGGCGCCGTCACAGAGCGCGCCGGTCGCCTCCACCGCGCGGGAAACTGACGTCTCCCGAAGCCAGCCCCGCCCCGCAGGGAGGTGACCTCAGAACTGCGCCAGCCCCGCAGCCGTGCGCAGCAGCTTCGTCATAGAGCACGCCGGCCACCTCCTCCCGCGCGCGAAGCTGACGTCACGCCGCGCCGGCGCGCCTCCCCACCCGCAGGGAAGCATCTCTGAGCCGGTCGGCTCCGCCTGCGTCTGCAGGGACGTAGGTCACAGCGCTGCGCCAACTTACCGCCTCGCGCGCGAAAGTGACGTCAGCGCCGCCCACGACGGACTCGCCCCACCCCGCAGGAAGTATCTCAGCGCCGCGCCGGCCCCGCCAACACCTGCAGAGCCTTTCGTCATCGCCGCGCCGGCCTGTCGCGCCTGCAAGGATTACCGTCACAGCGCGGCGCCGGCCTGCCCGTAGTCGCGTACAGCACAGGCCGCGGCCCCTGCCCCGCCTCCGCCCGCTCGTCTTGGCAGCGCGCAGCAGCCCGCCTACGTCCGTGGGGACGTGGGTCAGCACCCGGCCCGCCCCGACCCGCAGGAGCACGTCTGTCAGCCTGAACTGAGCGACAGAGAGGCTGAGTCCTCAGAAACGCTCTCCGGGGGTGTGAGGAGAAACCCATTCGTTTCTTAGCCCGAACCGCGATGACTGCCGGTGTGTCTTTCGCTGGCCTTGCGGTAAGGCATGAGTCGGCACACTTGTGTAACTGTGTCACCTCTTATGTAAGACCCATGTGGTCACCCCTACGCTTGGGCATGTTGCTGTTATTGTTCCAAGCCATATATAAGTGCTCGCTATATTCTCGGCGCGGTGGCATCATCCCGACAATAAAGAATATGTATCGTACATGCTGTTGCTCGTTTCTTCCTTCACTTCCTGAAACCGGCTCGGGTGCCCTCACTGGCCCGGGAACTCCCACCCGACATTTGGTGTAGTCGGCAGGATTCGACTAGGGTAAGTGTCCCTTCTGCCCCAGTAGGGGAGGATATGTGGTCTCCCACGGGCTTGTGGTACCCAGTGGCAGCGGTCCTCATGTCGTGGGCCTCCACCACGGAGTGGAAGCAGGTGGAGTGTACGCCTGTCGCCTTGGAAAAGGCCTTGCGGGGCTTGGAGGAGTCCTTGCAGCCTAAGGAGTGAGTGGCGGCCAGTCTGGTGGGCTGGCTCTTCCTTATAGCCTTCCGTGAGCAACAAGCAGATACCCTGTGGGGAGAAGCCCAAGTAAGAGAAATACAAGTGACAGAAGAAAATTTGGAAGCCCAGGTACAGGCTTTGGAAAAGAAGCTAATGAGTGCTTCAGCCATGGACACCAATGAAACTGCAAGTACGCAGGAGACTGAGGGCAGGACCCCTTCTCTGCTGGGTGCCTGCCAGGTGATGAAACAGTGGAGCATGAGCATCCTATGGGAACCTGAAGGGTTGCTCAGGGCACACAAACGGTAACGGAGCATCCCTCATACTCCACTTAAACGCCCTCGGAGCTGCAGAAACTGGGCAAGTAGTGCAGACTAAGCCCTGGAGAAACCGTGCCTGCCTGGTTGCTGTGCATTTGGGACAAAGGGACAGATAGTGTCCTGTGTTCCCCAAAGGAGATGGAACAATTGGCATTCATAACTGTGCATCCTTCCTTGAGGCAGAGGCTACAGACAAGTAGCTGCTGAGGCAGGGGCAACCACTCTGCTCCAATGGCTCACGGCTGCCGCATGCACAGTATGGAATGACCCTGGTGAACAACCTGAAACTGTGAATAAGTGGACCTCATACATAGACTTAGTTCAGATTCTTCGAGAATTAGGGCTGCGCCACGCCATTTTTACAATAAACAACTGGCGGAGGCCCGATGAGCACTTTACCAGACGCACACGTGACCTAATCCGAGCTACAGCTCACCCCCCTCTTTCGTTTGGTTCGTTTGGTCCATTTAGTTCACTGGTGGGTGTGCTCACCCACTATGTGGGGAAGCTAATACATGAGGTCACCACTGCTATGGTGGCTTTGGGAGATGCCAGAAGTTGGAAAGGGGGGATGGAACAAGTGCATATGTTACAGGGACCCAAGAAGGGTGCACGCACTCAGGGCCCCCTGCAGAAGAAGTCAGTACAAGGGGCCCAGAAGGTGTCACAAACCCAGATGTGGCTAGACGTCATACTAGAAGGAGTAGATAAAGAAAAAATAGCCTAATGAAGTATTGCTGGCTCTGTGGAATCAGCTGGCTCCCCACCAGCGACTCATGAAATCACCCAGGAAGGGGGGAACTGAGACACCAGCCAAAGAGACCTGTTACATACAACTGCAAGATTTTATGGCTGAGGCCCCCCTCTTTGATATGGATTAGGGGTTGGGCCAAGGCGCCTGGTTAGAGGGGACCCCTGATGACTGGAGGCCGCACGTGGAACTTGCTATTCATTTGGTGCCCTACAAATGTACAGCGGGTTCTGGTCTTGATGGACACGGGAGCTGACTGTTCCCTAATCTATGGAAACCTTGAGCAGTTTACCAAACGGTCTATATAGATAATTATGGTGGGCAAACCATTAAAGTTAAACGAGTTACTATTCCACTGGGAATAGGACATTTGGCCCCTAGGCTTTCTACTGTTTATGTGTCCCCCATTAAGAAATATATTCTGGGTGTTGATATCCTGCACGGCCTAACCCTAACTACCTCCATGGATGAGTTTCATCTCCGAGTTAGAGTCCAGTCACTATCACCCCCATCACCCAATGCAGGTTTTTCCCACACCTCATTGCATGGTACACACCTGACAGTATCATTTGCCCAGGCGGCACGAAGAAATTTCACAAACCGTACTGCAACTGGAAAAGGCCGGTGTAGTGTACCCTGCTCATAGTCCATTCAACTCTCCTGTTTGGCTGGTTAAGAAACCAGATGGAACTTGGAGAATGACAGCCGACTATTGGGAACTGAATAAAACACCTCCCCCACTGCATACAGCAGTGCCATCCATACTGGACCTGATGGATCCATTGACTCTGGTGCTTGGGCAGTACCACTATGTGGTGGACCTGGCCAATGCCTTTTTCTGCATATCCGTAAATATGGACAGTCAAGACCAGTTTGCGTTCACATGGGAAGGACAACAATGGACATTCGTGGTGTTACCACAAGGTCACCTACATAGCCCAACCATATGTCATGGTTTGGTGGCACAGGATTTGGCTGCATGGAGTCAGCCATCCACAGTGCACTTGTTTCATTATATTGATGCTATAATATTAACCTCTGATTCCCTTACAGATTTAGAAGAAGCCACTGCCAGCCTTCGAACCTCACTGGAGCAATGGGGTTGGGCGGTGAATGACTCCAAGGTCCAGCGACCTGGCTTGTCGGTCAAATTCTTGGGTGTTGTCATGTAAGACAAAAGCAATCCCCGAGGTGGTTATAGATAAGATTCAAGCCTTCCTCCGACCCACTGCAGTAAAACAGCTACAAGTGTTTGTGGGGCTCTTGGGGTATTGGTTTATATTCATTCCCCACCTGGCCCAACTGTTACAGCCTTTGCATTCATTGTGTAAGGGGGGACCCAGTGGGACTGGTCCCCGGAGGCAGAGGCTGCTTTTATGACAGCCAAGAGCGCTGTCGTGCAAGCCCAGATGCTACAAGTGGTTGACCGCTCACAGCTGTTTGGCCTCCGTGTTACAGCCAACTCAAGTGGGGTAGGCTGGGGCTTGTGGCAGCACCAGCACAAGCAGTGAGTCCCTATTGGGTTTTGGTCCCCGGCTTGGAAAGGCTCCCAAGAGCGCTATTCCCTGGTGGAAAAGCAGCTGGCGGCTGTGTATGCCACCCTTCAGACCTGTGAAGTTATAGCTGGGCAGTCCAAGGTGCTAGTGCGTACCACGTATCCATAGCAGGATGGGTGAGGTCATGGATAACCAGCCCATGATCAGGGGTGGCCCAGACGCCCACTCCGGCGAATTGGGGAGCTTACTTGGAGCAACGATCAGAGTTTAGCTCCAGCCCTTTAACTACAGAGTTGCAGACAGTATCGGGTCCTGTTGAATTTCTACCCTCAGACCACGGTAATGCTGGAGGAGGAGAGCCCTGATCTTGAAGGACGGGGGCCCCTCCGGCAGAGACATGGTATACTTATGGGTCCAGTCTTGGCCTCTCACCCCAGTGGATGGCAGTGACCATCCAGGTGAATCATGATGAAATTTGGTTTGAAATGGGACAGGGACAGAGCAGCCAATGGGCTGAATTGCATGCCATCTGCTTTTCATGTCTGCACTGATAGTTGGGCCATTTTTAAGGGCCTCACTGGTTGCCTACGTGGAAAGCCCAAGGTTGGCTAGTAGGGCACCGCCTGGTATGGGGACAGGCAGTGTGGGAGGACTTGCTGCAGCAAGGACACCAGAAGGAGGTCTGGGTGTACCATGTTTCAGGACACAGACCTCTAGTCAACCTCGGCAATGATGAAGCCAATACACCGGCAAGGGCGCGGTGGATCAGGTCACCCTTGCTGGCTGATAGGCCCTGTGGTTACACTGTCGTCTGGGCCACACCAGTATAAAAAACACTATGGCTCAAGTGAATCAGAAATGGAATCTACACACACCTATGGCAGATTTGTGGACAGCTTGTCGCCAATGTGAGGTATGTGCCAACAGTATCTGTGCCGTAGGTGCCTCCCCACCGTTCCTGGATGTGTCCAGCAGGGAGACCATCCTTTGTAGAGATGGCAGGTTGATTATGTCGGTCTCCTACCTTGGTCCCACATGGCAGTGTATGCCTTCACAGCGGTCGATACCGCTACCAGCCTCCTTTTTGTCTACCTGGCTGCCCAGGCTGACCAAACATGCACCATTAAGTCATTGGAACACTTAACCGCTCTATATAGGCAGCCCCTCACTGTAGAAAGTGATCGGAGTAGTCATTTTATGGGACATGAGGTTCAACAATGGGCATGCCAAATGGACATCGAATGGGTATCCCGCATGCCCTATCAGCCCCGGCCGCTGTTATGACAGAGTGATACCATGGTTTTTTGAAGAGGAAGCTAAAATGCGGGACCTTTCCTCCATCTCTCTGGCACTGGACATGGAAGCTGGATCGGCCTGTTTGGGCGCTAAATGAGCAGCCCCAGAAGGGTGGGCCTGCCCTTTTAGACTATTTAACCTACAAGCAGACCACTCCCCTCCGATTGACAGAGATGGCCAAGGACCCTTTGATACGACCCCAGGTAACCCAGGACGAAACTGTTCTGCTTCTAGCCCCAACTCCGCTCAAAGAAGGACAGATGAGAACCTGGACATGGTCTTGGAATATAACAGGCCCTGAACCCCGGTGGATCGGCCTGTGAGCCCCATGGGTGGATGGGTTATGGTACCTTTCCAACGTATCACCCGCCGCGCTTACCCTGGGGCAGCGATCCATGTCGGTCACGGCAGGCCACCATGGAAGGGGCGTCCTCCTCACAGGCACTATTGTCCTTGTCTTTTGGGTAATTCCTTGGGTTCCCTTCGTTTTAGCACCCGAAACTACCAAACCTATCGTGGGTGAAACTGTGTGGTACCATCACCTGGGACAAAAAGCAATTCCAGCCATGATCTTATCCCAAAGTGGACAGGCAGCCTGCGTGCTGCATGAAGGACAGCGTCGCCTCTGGGACCCATGCTTATGCTCAAGTCTCACACATCTCTCACTGTCGGATCTGCATGGAATTCCAGGTAGAAACCGCTGGCAGCCTACACTGGAGCATCACCCCTGCTTCTCTACAAAACTGGACTTTCCTGACTGTGTAGGGGCCTCAGGATACTGATTACAACTCCATCTGAGTGGCAGCTGAAAAGCACCTGCGACGGGACCACCACACTCTGCATCCAAGCCCCATTCTGGGATGTGCCATTTGGAACAGCTGGGGTTGGTTATTAGGGAATAAGTAGAACTACGCCAAGTGGCCCCCTTATGTATAGAACAGGAAATGGGATTGAGGAATCACACTGTGGGGTGGATCCTGAAGAAATTCTGTACAAACTTTACTCAGAATGGTAATGTCACCCACTGGTGAAATGGAAAACCTTGGATGAGGACTGTCCCCACCAACAGGGTGCCCCCAGGATTTCTGTGGGTATGTGGAAGATATGGGCGGCCCTATGTTCCTGCCCATTGGACGGGGAGGTGCACTTGGGACGGCCATACATCCGGGAAGGTCCTCCCCACCTTTACCGAGAAACCACATAATTGGGATGTTAGGTTCTCCCGCTGGCATCGGGCAAAACAGACTCCGTGGTGGTTCTCCCAGGTAGCCATCTTTTTCCCTGGGGGCGGAGCCATTGAGGTAGAGACAGAAGCAAACGCCCTATCGGAGCTACTGCTTGGCCCTGAATCAAACCCAGCAGGCCTTGGCCCTCCTGATGGATGAGGTCACCCAGACGAGAAAGGCGGTTTTGCAAAACTGCGTCGCCCTTGATCTCCTCGCTGCATCTCAAGGAGGCGCATGCATAGTCACTCATACTACGTGTTGTGTGTATGTACCTGTCACCAGGAAGATGTCTCCTCTGCATTGAAAGACATTCACGGCGAGCTTACAAGCCATCCAACAGTTAACTGAAGACCCATTACAACAATGGTGGGGACACCTCTCGTCGTCCTGATGTTGGACCCTCTTAGCTTTAGAAGCTATTTGTTGGAGTCTGGTAATACTATGTCATTCCCTCTATTGTTGTTGTGGCCTTTGTCCCCAGGGGCCTCCCTATGGCCTGTGGCTCCACCTCTTTAGGGTAGAGTCAGTTCATCCCAGTTTGTCAAATTCCAAAATTATTTCCCCCTTTCGGGACAAAGAAATTCCTGCATGACATTTTTATAAAATGTGTCAGCCAAGAAGGTGGACAAGCGCTGAATTACTAAGTAAAAAGGAGTGGGTATCCTGTAGGGGACGGAGGCGGAAGGGGACAGGCGGGACAAAGACATTCTGCGGTTTGTCGGAGACTTCCTCTATTCTCACTTACCCCGAAATAGGGGCTGGTTGAGGTCAGTGGTGTCAAGCACTGAGGGTGTGGCTCCAGCGTCCGTAAGGACAGGCAGGACCTTGATCCCATCTTAAGAACTGTTTCCCCGAGAGGATTGAGGGAAGGATGAGAAGAACCCTTGCAGTTCTTGGGGGTCCCATTTTTGGGAATATATACTGGGAGGGTTTTCAGGGTGGGGTCGTTTAGCTCTGTTTAATTTACAGCAATCTCTCTTTCAGTGTCTGGGTTTTTTTACAGAAATGGCAGAGGCCAGAGGATTTTGTTTGGGGGCTTCCATCTGTTGCTGGCAATTGGGGATTTTGGTAATTTTCTTTTTATTGGTATCCTCAGTGGTACAGACTGATGGGCCCCTTTACTAAATGTGAGGTGTAAGTGGTTCTCCATTCCATGTGGGTTTTTCTTTTATTTATTTTTTTAAGACAGGGTCTTGCTCTTTCACCTGGACTAGAGTGCAGTGGTGTCAGCCTAGCTCACTGCAACCTCCAGTTCCTGGGCTCAAGTGATCCTCCTGCCTCAGCCTCCCAGGTAGCTGGGACTACAGGTGTGTGTCATCACACCTAAGTTTTCTATTTTTTTTCAGAGACAGGGTCTCGCTCTTGCTTAGGCTGGTCTCAAACTCCTGACCTCAAGCGATCCTCAATCCTCCCACCTCGGCCTCCCAGAGTGCTGGGATTGCAGGTGTGAGCAAGTGAGCCCAGCACATTTCGCCTATTGTTGCTGCCCAACCAAGTTCTTTTGCCACTGCCCAAGAAGAAGCCAAAACACTGAGACAGCAGGGTTTACCACAGAGAGTTTTTAATTCCAAATAGTGCTAAGTGGGGAGACGGGAGGAATTCCTCAAATTCGCGTCCACTTGAGTCTGCTAATTGGCTGGGTTCGGGTGGAACCACAGGGGTGTAGAAATTGCCTTCTTTACTGACCAGGTTCTTGGGTGCGGTCACAAGACCAGTTGATTCGGTTCCTCATTATGCGCCGCCGGTCTGGGTGGGTCGGCAGCTCCACTGGAACATGGGACCTGGAAGATATCTCGAAAACTACCCCAAAGTTTCAAAAGGTGATGTTATCTGTGGAGAAAGCAAAGAATCTTTATGGCCACCAGCTATGTGGCGCCAGAGTGGCAATTTATAGAGAGGCAAACGGGACAGTGGCTAATTTTTATCATTATTTTTAACTAGGTCTGTGCCTTATTTTTAGCTGGCTCCTTACTGCAGTTCTTGCCTTGCACCCCTTTATCAATTGGAGAGGTGGTTTCACTATTAATCTGCCTTTTGTCAGTTGGTTTTCAGCAAAGCTTCAGAGGGCAGAACGGGAAGTTTTCTCCTGGTCCCTACACCCACCCTTACCTAGCATACCACTCTTCAGACCCTTGAGCTACGGAAAGCTCGGCACTGTCCTCGAGGCTGCATCAGAAGAGCAAGAACAAGTGGTTTGAGGAGAAGGAAAGAAAATATTTTTGCCCTTTTTCTCAGGCCATTCCCTCTGTTACACTTGGAATCTCAAAAGTGTCATCTTTTTGTATGATAATGAGTTGTAGGGTGGCTTGCAGCCCCTGTGTAGCTGCTGGATGGGGCTGGTCACTGGAAAGACCAAGGCAGCATTAGAGGGTTGGGACTTTCATCCCATCTCCACCCTTGGGGGAGGGGAGAGGGGCTGAAGGTTGAGTTGATTTTGTGAACTAAAATAAAATCTTAAGGTCCCCCCCCCGCACTGGCTGACTGAATGGACCCCCCTCTTGGCCAAGGGATACCCTAAAACTGAGTTGCTCGCCATGAGAGGGGATGTCAGACATGCCTCATCATGCCCCCCTCCCTTCTTGGAGACATCCTTTGTAACTCATAGACAGGCCTAAGGCTGTGCAAGACACACCTGCAGGTCCTCAATTCACATAACAAATCAGAGTCTGGGAATATGTCTGGTGGCTTGTCTCTGATTAACAGGCTTCCTGAACTTAAAACATTCCAAGCCTTTAGGCAAAGCTTCATTTATTTAACCAATTACAAGTCAAAGAGTCTTTAAATCCACCTATAACATCTCAAAGCATGTAAGTCCATGCTTTGAAATGTCCCACCTTTTTGGGCCAAACCACTGTATGCCTTCCATGTGTTGACCGATGACTTCACCTGTAATTCCTGTCTCCCTGAACTGTATAAAACCAAACTGGAACCCAGCCACAGCAAGTCCACTTGCTCAAGGCTTCTTGGGTTTGGCTTTGGGCATGGTCCTCAAATTTGGCTCAGAATAAACCTCTTTAAATTATTTTACAGAGTTTTGCCTCTTTTCCGTTGACAATTTAATCAATCATGCCTACATAATGAAGCCTCCACAAAAACTCAGAAGGACGGGGTTTGGAGAGCTTCCAGATAGCTGAACATGTGGAGGTTTCTGAGGGCATGGGAGCTCTGTGCCCCGTCCCCTACACCCTGCCCTATACATCTCTTCATCTGTATCCTTCGTGATATCCTTTATGATAAGCCAGGAAGCGTAAGTGTTTCTCTGAATTCTGTGAGCTGCTCTAGCAAATTAATTAAACCCAAGGAAGAGTCGTGGGACACCTTATTTATAACCAGTCGGTCAAAGGCACAAGTAAACCACTTGGTACTGGCATTCAGGTAAGCGGCGTCAGGATTGAACTGAATTGGAGCACATCCAGCTGGTGTCCGCTGCAAAACTGATTGCTTGCTTGGCGTGTGGGGAGAAGTCTGTTTCTGAGAAAGGTGCATAGAAACGGAGTGCATTGGTTCCAGGGGCTCAAAGCCAGCGTGGGCCGTCAGTTCATAGGTGGAGATGCCAGTACTGCGCAAGTGTTCATTGAGAGCATTGCAGTCCTAAAAGCATGTCTGGTGATGAGAAGGACGCAAAAGGGCTTCTTGTGGGGCTTTTATAAGGTCCTTATAAAGTTCTTATCGCGCACGAGTAACCAGGAGTCTCCTCTCCATCCCGCCTTCCCCGCCCTGTTTTGTCTCAGCCTGATTTCATCCCGATATCTGCTACTTGCACAAGAAAAAGCGGCACTTGATCTCAGACCCTCCTCGCACAGCTGGCCTTAGCGAGCTGGGGGAGAGGCCTGTCCCCGCCCAAGTGTCCTATCTGAACCACTGCAGGCCCGGGGGCAATTCCTGGGATCAGCTGTTTCCAAGGTGCTAGGGAGACTCGCTTTTCTGAGACCTTACCCTGTACCATTTTGGTTAGGGTGTGACATAAATGACTCCAGTTTGTTATCGTTAACTCCCGCGAGGTCCTCCCCTGGCCTCCCCTTTGGTCTTCCCTGGGCCCCCCTAAGTCCTCCTTCCGCCTCCCCCAACCCCTCGGCCTCCCCGGGTCCTGCCCCGGCCTCCCCCCACCCCGGCACCCCCGGGTCCTCCCTCGACCCCTGCCGGTCCCCGGGTCTCCCCTCGGCCCCCTCCCAACCCTCGCAGGCCCGTCCCCCAGGCCTGGCCCCGCCCCCCAGGGTTGCACGCCGCTGCCGCGCCCTGGTTGGGGGAGTCATACCCCTAGCTGCAGAGCCCCGCCCATTCCGGCCTGGCCCCGCCCGGGGGGTGCGTCACTGTCGCGCGACGCAGCGCGGACGGCTGACGTATGGGCTGTGGGACGCCAGCGCCACCGTCGCCGGTGGGGTCCCGGACTGCCGGTCCTCGGGGCTCCTGCGCAGCTGCGGGGGCGGCAGCAGGTTGGCGCCTCGTGCGAGCGGGAGCGGCCCCGGGGGCGGGAGGCGGGGAAGGGGACGCGGGTACACCTGACCCGAGGCCCTGGACGGAGGCGGGAGCGGCAGAGGCCTTCCCCCCGACCCATCCCGGGCAGGCCCTGGCTTGTCTTGGGGAGGGCGAGGGAAGGGAGGACGTGAGCGTAGGCCGCTGAGCACGATTTCCATTTAGAGACAGCAGAACCCCTTCGGGTCCCCTCCTTGCTTGGGGAACCCTTGCTCCTAGCCACCGTGCAGCCTTATTTCCTGTAGTCTGAGTATCGGAAACGCTTGACTTTCACGCTGGATACCTCAGCACAGGCTCACCTGGGAATCGGGGGCATAGCCGAGCGGTCCTGGGCCTCCGTTCTCCTTCCGAACACAGGTGTGATAATTCTCACCTCACTGGGTTCTTGTGAAAACTCGCCGCGACTTCAGAAAGCAAAGTATGAGTACGAGCCAAGCTCTACCGTTTATGCTGCCCTGCGTTCAACCTGGTTCCCTGACTCAGGAACCCACCAGAATGGGCGGCCCAGGCCCTGCCACAGACTGACTTAAGAATCTCTGGGAGTAGGGCCCCGACATGTTTTTGGGGAAAACTCCCCAGGCGATTCTAATCTGAGAAGTCCAGAGGGTTACTGGGAGAGGCCGGAAAGTGCGTGTTGGAGATGGACCGGGGTCTGTGGCTTCCTTCCAGGATGGGATTTGGTGAGGACCAAGTAGGTGGAGGAACCTTCCCTTATAAAAGATCTCTTCCTTCTTTGCCTAGCAGGTCGCACACCAGGGCCTGTGACTGACCACGTCCACGTGCCACCGGGCTCTGAGGAGGAATGGCAGCCGTTGGCAGCCTGTTTGGGTAAGCATGTACTTGCAGGCCCCTTGGAATTATTGTCAGGGGCCACCTCAGGGAACCACCCTTTCATCATCAGGAGAGGGCTGTTCTAACCCTGCCTGGTCCTGGCTGTTGTCCTCTGTCCTCAGTGCTGGGAAACTGCCCTCGTTGACCCCTACCAGCCTCTTCCGGGCTGTGGGGGTAGAGCTGCTCTGACCACACCTGTGGTTCCTCAGGGACCCCCGGGCACATCCTGCCCCTGGATCACCAACTCTGTCTGTGTCTCCGGAGGCCCATCTCTGCCCCAGAGCCATCCACTGACCGGTGTGTGCATGTTTGTCTGCAGCCTGCTGAGGCAGAATGCCGTGAAGGCAGCTGGCCCTGCGCCCTGTCTCCTGCACACGTCCTCCCGGTGGGCCGACAGCAACAGGGCCTCGCTCACTCGCCTGCGCCGACAAGCCTATGTACGCCTCTACCCAGTGCTCCTGGTCAAGCAGGATGGCTCCACCATCCACATCCGCTACAGGGAGCCACGGTGCATGCTGGCGGTAAGCTGCCCGCACCAGGCGCTTCTGATGCCTGGCTGGAGGCCAAGGCTGTGGCAGTTGGGATGGTGGCCGGAAGGCTTGGGGTGGACAGGTGGCTGGGGGGGGGGCGGGCCTAGGTTGTAGGAGGAGAGGGGCAGGGTTGAGGCCCAGAACCCATTCTAAGCACCAACCTCAGATAAAATTAATGAGTTGGTTTTTTGTTTAAATAATATATCAAATCTGGGGAAAATAAGCAGAAAAAAAATTTTTTCTTAATGAAAGCTCTGAAGGGAGAGAAAGACCAACAGAACATATAAAAATTAAGCTAGGAGATGCAGTCCTAGAGGAGGACCCAGGGCGGTGTCTCAGTAGTTCTCTAGGTCCCAAGCCGTGTGGACGCATTTGGCTTCCCCCGCAGATGCCCATAGACCTGGACACCCTGTCCCCTGAGGAACGCCGGGCCAGGCTACGGAAGCGAGAGGCTCAGCTCCAGCCCAGGAAGGAGTACAGGCAGGAGCCTGGTGATGACTTTGACATGGAATGCTACCGGCGGTTCTGGACCAGGACCAAGAAGTGACCGTGGCTGGAGTTGTCTTGGGGACTTGCTAGGACCGGAGGGCATGTGTTGTTAAATCACACTTTCTGGAAGGCCCTGCTTCAAGTCTGTGTCTGTGTCTTACATATTGGTATGCAGCTTGCCTCCCTGAAGAACACCAGCTCAGACACACAGAGGCTTCAGGATTGGTTTAGGTCAAACCTGTGGGTTTGGGACGCTGCTCCAGGGCTGTGGCACACACAGACAGCTGGGCAGGAGACACCCAAGACTCCCCAGCCTCAGGAGCACCCCAGTTACTGATTTCCTGACAGCACAGTGGCCCTTGAGGCAGTGATTAGGACCCAGATACCAGCCTCAGCCAGGCAGCCCTGGGGAGGAAGGTCCCGCCCCTCTGAGGGCCCCCAGGGGGGCAGCCAGCCCTGGTGGTCCCTGACTCCTCACGGAGTCTGCTGAACACTGAAGTTACAGCCAGGGCAGATCCACACACCCCACTGCATTTGCCCAGGGGTTGATTTCACCAGACATGGGAGGGCATGTTCCAAACTTGTAACACCAGACACAGGCTTGGGACCTGCGGGATGCAAGGGTGCTCTCCCTCCCCATCCTGGGGTGTCTCAGGGCCCCGGGCCTACTCCAGGTCTCTGTCTTGTCACGCCTCTGTGCTCTGGGGCTGCTTTTTTTCCTGTCCTGGGCCATGTCAGCACCCTGTGGCTGCATTTCTGGGTCCTGGCTCCCGGGCCGTGTCCTGGAGAGTCCCACACTGTGTCAGTGGGTAGCGTTCTAGGACGACGGGGGAGGTGGACGTGCCGTTGGTCTGGGGTCACCCTGTAATGATCGGCTTGTGGCTGAGGGCAGCTGGGCAGAGCCCCGCCTGCACAGGGATGCCCCCGCCCCCACATCTGTTCCTGCGACTCCGCAGCGTCTGGCCTCAACTGTGGTGCCAGGTCTTTCTGGCCTTGCCCAGGGATGTGGGCAGCCCGCTCTGCCCTGCAAGGTTCCCACATGAAGCCTCCCTGACCTCCGCCCTCCTGGGGCTGCAGTACACGCTGACCCCTACCCCAGCCCGTCTGCCCTGGGCCCCCAGGCCATGCAGCTTCCTCCCTGTGACCCCTCAATGGCTCATTGTACTAACAGGGTCGAAACTGACCTGCCCTTCCCCACCAGCCTGCTCCTCCTATGGACAAGGGGGTGCTATGTTGTCAAATTGCTGGGGCCAGAGCCTCAGAATGGTCCTGGACTGCTGCCTCACATCCACCCGACCCCCAACCCACTCTGTATCCTCTTGGCCACAACTGACATCCAGTCGGTGGTCAGATGCATCAGCTCTGCCTTGCCCACCTGGCCCGGCCAGAGGCTGTGGCCCCCCGGGAGACTCTGCCCTATGCCCTTGGGAGTCACCTGGTCATCCTGTGTGCACCTCCTGTGGCCCACAAGACTGCCTGGGGCCACTGCTTCCTCGCTTCCTGCCAACTTCCCTCTGGACTGTGTACACCATGCACCTGTTCCCCATGGGACATGGGACGTGTCTTCCTGAACCTGGACAAATGCTCGTGGCTCATCCTGGTGCCTCCCTGGGAAGACACCAGGTTGGTATTCCTTGAGTAAATGGGTGAGGGAGTTCCCACAGGGGAATGCCCCAAACCATCCCCAAATGGGGCCAGCTGGGATTCCAAAGAAAGAATCACTGGACGCCAGGGTGATCAGTCTAGACCAGGGGTGGGGAAACTTAAGGTAGCCTTAAGCCCACATGTGGCCTTCTAGGTCCTTAAGTGCAGCCTTTTGTCTGAATCCAAATTTTACAGAACAAATCCTTTTATTTTTATTAATACATTTTTGTTCATCTTTTATACTTTTATTTTTAAAATGAATTATTTAAAATACCAAAGAATAAGTTTCAATGAGATAAACCTTCCCGATTGACTGGCACAATTAGAATATTAGTAAACCGTAAGGGCTGCATTGAAGGCTGCTGCGCTCATGATCTACTTCTAAATCCCCCTGCCTGACTGGCGCCGGTACTGCCCAAAGCTGGTTGGCGCGGGTTTATGGGGTCGAGTACGCCGGTCTGTTACCAGCTTTTGACAACGATGCCCTGAGTTTCTGTTTGAAGTGGAATTTGTGAGTAGTTGCTCAGCTCCACAGTATTTTTTAATTCTGTCTGCTTAACCACGCATCGTGTCAAAGAAGACCAAAGCAATGCTGAAGGAAGAAAACAGATTTTTTAATGAAGATTGGGAATTGCAGTATTATCTTGTTTCTGCTAAAGATAAGGCAATTTGCTTGCTTTGTGCTAGGCAGTATCAACATTAAAGAAATTCAATGCTCATCAACATTATAACACTCATAAGGACCACAAATATTTTTAAATTAGAGGGAGAGGTGCGAAAGGTTGTAGTGCAAAAATCAAAAGACGAAAAGCAAAAGCAAAGATAATTCTTTCAAGCAGCAATAAGACCTGGAAATAATGCCACCGAAACAAATTTTAAAGTAGTTTGTATACTCAAGGAAAAAGGGAAGCCATTCAGTAATGTAGAAATTGTGGAAGAATGCATTGTTGAAGTTGTAGGATGCTTAGATCCTGATAACGTTTCAAAGTACAAACAACTGCCTCTTTCAAGGAGAACCATAACTGATTGGCAGTGTGAATTAGCCTTCAGCTTAACAGAACAACTTCATGCACTATTTCAAAATGAAAATATGTATTGTTCAGTCGCTTTGGATGAATCAACTTATACTACTGACTTGGTGCAGGTTTTATAATTCATTCGGGTCATAGCAGAAGACTTTGCTATGAAATTACTTGCTTTGGCACTCTTGTGAACAGAACACAGGAAATAGATATCTTCAACAACTTTAAAGAAAAATGTGAAGTTCGACTGAATTTGGTAAATTTAGCGAGTGTATATAAAGACAGTGCACCTTCATGACAGGAAAACATGAAGGGTTTATTGCACAGGTAAAAAAAGTATTAACAATCCAGATGCTCTCATTTCTTTTCATTGTATCCTGCATCAGCAAAATCTCTGTGCTAAAGCTACTATTTTAAGTGGCACTTTGCAACAAGTTATAAGTATTGTTAACTATATTCTTGCAAATGCAACACAGTATCCTCAGTTTTATAACATACTAAAGTTGAACAATGAGCTATTCAGGGTGGATTTGCTGTATATTCTGAAGTGTGCTGGCTATCACAGGGGCAGGTGTTAGCCAAATTTTTTGTCCGTGAGAATAGATAAATTTTATGAAGAGCAGAATCAGCAATGTGAATTATTGAAAGATTTCTATAGAAGTGCAGCATTTCTGTGCTGCATGTCAAATTGAAATGACTGGAATTTTTTTTTTTGAGACAAAATCTCGCTCTGTTGCCCAGGCTAACTATGGCGCTCTGGTGTCAGCCAAGCTCACAGAAATCTCAAACACCTGGGCTCAAGCATTCCTCCTGCCTCAGCCTCCCAAGTAGCTGGGACTACAGTCGCACACCAGCACACCCAGCTGAGTTTTTTTCTATTTTTAGTTGCCCAGGTAATTTTTCTATTTTTACTAGAGACAGAGTCTCGCTTTTGCTCAGTTTGGTCTCGAACTCCTGACCTCCAGCGATCCTCCAGGCTTGGCCTCCCAGAGTGCTAGGATTACAGGCATGAGCCACCACACTTGGCTGGTAGATGACATTTTAAAGTCATCGTTTGATGCTAAGAAAGCTCTAACTGAAATATGGAAAAATGCAGTAGAATACCCATGCCTTTGGCAACATGCCCAAAAAATGCTTTCTTGCTTTTCAATATTGCTGCAAATCTACGTTCTGCTACCTAACCCAAATCAAATGACTGACACCCTTCTAGAGGATCAACTGAAACTGTGGACCTCTGTGCTGCAACCAAATATTCAAATGTTTTCCAACAAAAAGCAGACACAGCAAAGCCATTACAAAGTTAGTATTAACAAATAGTTTTACTTTTTGAAATTATTAAGTACATAGTAGTTTTTTACAAAATGATGTACATTTTTAAGTATATCTAATTGAAGTTTCTTGAATGTGGCCTTATTTCATTATAGCTAAATTAATGCGGCTTCCAACATGAAAAGGCTCCCCACGCTGGGCCTGAGCATTTATTAGGGGAGCTTGCATGCAGAGGGCTGCAGCGCCTTGTCGTACAGACAGCCAAAGAGAAAAGTTCTACTCAGGTGTGTCCTCAGCAAGGGGGTCAGTGTAGGAACCTTAAGGAATTTGGCTCAGTGTTTGGGGCAACAACCTAGACACCTTTATCAGCACCTGGGAGTGTTCAAAGCCAGCAGAGGGAAACATGCAGCTGGGTGTGTCACAGGGCGGCCAAGGCACTCTGTGTTTCTCTGCAAGGACACAGAAAGAAAGCAGGAGGTGGGACTGGGGGGCCCTACAACATCCCAAATCAGAGTCCCTTTTGTTAATATAAAGCCAGTAACCAATCCTATTCGTGAGGCTCCACTCTTGTGACCTAATCACTTTTCAACGGCTCCACCTCCCAACGCCTCATCTTGGGGGTGAGAGTTTCTACATGTGAATGTTGGGGGGACACATTGAGTTTATTGCAGCAGGGACCGGAACGGAGGCTGCTGAGTGGAGCCATCCCTGGTCCGTGAGCGCACGGAAAGCTGCTGTATTATCCGAATGTTCTGGGTAAGACAGAGAAACTGCGCAAATCATTAAGTGCCTTAACTTGTATGACTCCTGATGCGGCATCATCGGCTGGCAGTGACAACCAGTGATTCAAAGAGTGCCAAATGACAGTGCATCTTCGAACAGCTTCTTAATTATTCCAGACTTTCCACATCGCCCCATCAGAGCAAAATGCAATCCCGTTTGTTTTCGCTACTTGTTAGTACAGCCACAGTGGTTAAGGGAACGCCCGTAGGGCAGCAACAACCTGCACTGCATCCCCCAGGAAACCGGGAAGCACCGACCGCAGGGCGCAGGCGCGCGGGCTGCATTCTAATTGCTTTTGCACTGCGTTCCGCTACGCTTGGCGCAGGGAGTGACTGATCTGGGGTTTCCTTCTGGTGACTCTATGGCCTCTCACTATAACCTACTATTGTGTTCAGTCCATTAATAGAAAAAACTCGCGAACTCTGTAAAATAATTTAGGGAGGTTTATTCTGAGCCAATGTCTGTGACCTCAGCCCAGGGAGCCACGCCCAAGAAGCCTTGAGCAAGTGGTTCTGAGGTGATTGGGTTATAGTTTGGTTTTACACATTTTAGGGAGAGCAGAATTGAGAGTAAAATCATAAATCAATACATAGAAGCTGTACATTGGTTTGGCCCAAAAAGGCAGGGCATCTCAAAGTGAGGGCTTACAGGTTACAGGCGGGTTCAGAGATTTTTTGATTTGTAACTGGTTAAAGACATAAAGCTTTGTCTAAGGCGCAGAATGTGTTAATTACAAAATTTGTTAAAAAGACAAGCCACAGCATAGCGACTCAAGCCATTTGTTAAATTGGCCTAAAGGTGCTTTAACCTTTGCCCTGCATGGCCTTATTGTTAATAATTTAGAATCTATTGTCACAGAGTCTGTTTTGTCAGTCTTACGATGTTTGTTTTAACGTCAATGCTGGTCAGCTGTTGCATTAAACTCTAAAAGGAAGGGGGTAGGGCAAGGCGCGTCCGATCCCTCTTCCCTCCGTGGCCGGGAACTCAGTTTTAAGATGCTTCTGCAGTCCCCTTGGACAACAGGGACTCCGTTCAGTGGGCAGGAGGCTTGGGATTTTATTTTATGTCAGTCTCTGCGGGGAACAGGGATCATAGCCCTCGTCAATGCCAGAGCGGGGTCGTGGTTGGATTTCCGCGAGGTTCCGCCGACTAGCATTCCCCGGCCTCCTGCGGCACAGGGCACGTCCGCCAGGCGGGGTCCGAGCGGCGCGCCAGTCTGCGAGCCCGGGACCGGGGTGCGCAGGCGCGGCGCGACGCATTGCGCAGGCGCCTTCGCCCGAGGTCGGGGTGACGCGCAGGCGCCCGAGGCCCGGGCCGGCAGTGCGAGGGCGACAGGCCGGCGCGGGCGTAACGTCACAGCGCGCGGCGCAGGGGCAGGCGGGTCAGGCCCGGCTAGGGTCCGGCGGTCGGGTCCGCGGGTCCTGGGCCGCGGGGGGCGGCCGCTGGGCGCCATGTTCGGCTCCAGCCGTGGCGGGGTGCGCGGCGGGCAGGACCAGTTCAACTGGGAGGACGTGAAGACCGACAAGCAGAGGGAGAACTACCTGGGTGCGTGCGCGGCTGGCGGGCGGGGGTCCCAGGTCCGCAGGAAGGCGGCCGGGGTGGTCCTGGGGCGGGTGGGCGCGGGATTCACGGCCCTGCCCCCGCAGGTAACTCGCTGATGGCGCCCGTGGGCCGCTGGCAGAAGGGCCGCGACCTCACCTGGTACGCCAAGGGCCGGGCGCCATGCGCGGGGCCGAGCCGCGAGGAGGAGCTGGCGGCTGTGCGGCAGGCGGAGCGCGAGGCGCTGCTGGCCGCGCTGTAAGTGTCCCCGGGGTGGCGGCTGTGGTGGGACGGGGGCCTGGGAGGGCCCCCAGGGGGTGCAGCGGTCGGGGGTGCAGGGGACAGGGGCGGCGGAGAACGAGGAAGGAGGGCCCTCGGCACCCTGACACCCGCCCTTGGCCCCCTGGCAGCGGCTACAAGAACGTGAAGAAGCAGCCCACCGGCCTGAGCAAGGAGGTAACTCCCGGAGTGGGCGGTGCCGGGTGGAGCGTGGGGGCGGGCGGGGTCTGGTCGCCGGGCCACCCTACCCACCCTGCTCTCTCCGGTGTTCCTCAGGACTTCGTGGAGGTGTGCAAGCGGGAAGGCGGTGACTCCGAGAAGGGCGTGGACCGGCTGCTGGGGCTGGGCAGCGCCAGGTGTGGCCGCGTCCTAGGGGGCTTGGGGGGAGCCGGGCCCTGCAGGGCAGCACTCAACACCGTGTCCCTGCAGTGGCTCCGCGGGCCGCGTGACACTGTCTCGGGAGGACAAGGAGGCCGCCAAGCTGGGGCTGGCTGTGTTCACGGTAATCCTCCTCCCTAGAACGCAGCGGGGTCCCATGCATGGGGGGGAACGGGAAGCCGGTGGGGGTGGGGGTGCGACTGGGACTCCCTGAACCGCTTGAGGGAGACCCCTCCCCAAAGTGCGGCTGGCTTCGCTGCAGCACCACCGCGTGGAGAGCGGCGGGCCTGGGGCTTCAGCAGCCTCAGCCAGGAGGAAGCCGCGAACCGAAGACCAGGCAGAGGCCAGGTGAGCCGCCCTGTCCTATTCTGCTTTCCTTGTCGTTCCTCCTCCTCCTGGGTTGTCCCCAGAGAGTGAGTTCTTTTGGGTCACCCTCGGGAGGAGAGGGTTCCAAGGCAGGCAGGGCCCTATGTGGCGGGCTGTACTTCAGGGTGGGGCCCAAGGAGCTGGGGAGTTACATGGGGTCATAGTAGGCACCTCACCCTGCCGGGTGCAGGCAAGTGGGTGCTGTCATGATTGGGGCATCCCATGTCTTCGCTGCGCCCCTTGGTGACCGCTGGCCACGTGTGACTGTCCAGCATCTGAAACGTGGCCTACTTGGCTGAATTTTGGATTAGTTCTATTTAACTGACTCACACTCATGCGTGGGCAATGGGCTCCCCTCCTCCCAAGGAGACCTAGCCCAGTGGCTCCCAGTGCTGGGCGGGGGCCCATTCTGTGACCCCCTCGCAGCTCTGAGAGCCACAAGAAGAGCAAGAAAGAGAAGAAGAAAAAGAAGAAGAAGAGACACAAGAAAGAGAAGAAGAAAGACAAGGAGCACAGGCGGCAGGCTGAGAACCCCGCACCCACTTCTCCTGCCGGGTAAGCCCAGCCCGGCTCTGCTTCTTGGGGGCGGGGGTCTGGTCAACCCCTCTGAGTGGCCTGTCTCCCCAGGCCTGGGCACCGCCGCCATGACTCTGACTCCTCCTCCCCCTGCTGCAAGAGGAGGAAGGGACCCAGCAGGGGTAGTGGGAGAAGCCCATCCTCCCACCGGCGGCAGGACAGGGACTCTGATGCCTGAGTTGAGGACTCTGCCTGCCTGGCACTCTCTCGCCCCTCCTGTATGGGTGAGGTTGAGGGCTGCTCCCTTGGCGTGGCCCTGGGCCTGGCCTGCTGGGCCCCTGGAGCTGGCCAGCCAGCTAGGAGGGGCCTGCTTGGTGGAAACTCGGGGAGCAAGCCCTGGGTGCATGCCCTGGCTCCCCACGTGGCCCGGCTTTGGTCTGACCAGCCCCTGGCCCGCAGGCAAAGGTGAGCCTGCCCAGGAGGTCCCAACAGAGACCCAACTCCGTGTCCTGTCTGTGACCTGAGCACCCCAACCCCTCTCTGCCTCCCTTTTAGCTGTGGCCAAGTAGGGTTACATCTATTTTTCTTTATATTGACTTGCTCTTTGTACTTAAATAAATTTATTTTAAAAGGAAAGTTCATCATCACACTAATTGGAAGCTGTCAGGAGGCACCTTGACCCACTATAAGGCTGGAACATCCTTGGGGTCTGTTGTTCCTGAGATCTGTGGGGTGGAGCTGGAGTCCTCCCCAAGTGGGGTCAGGGCTCAGCAGAAGGGGGTGCTCAGCTGGCAGTGTGGGTACTGAGGGCAGGGCTGCCTAGGCTGGGGGTTGGGCGACCTGCCTGCTGAGACCCTTGGCAGTCCAGCCTGGCTCCTCACAGGGTGGCCAGGTGTCCTGCCTCCCCCTGGCCCATGAAGGGCCGTAGCATGCCCACTGCATGCATGGCCACTGGGCTGATAAAGACACGTGGAACCCAGGCCGGATTCCTTATACATTCTCTTGCTTCTGATTTTAAATCATACAACGCTTTCTTGAGGCCCTGGTTGGGTGTGGCTTGTGCTGTGTTGATGGCCGCCCTCACCTGCGTAGAGATTACATTATCTTGGGCACAGGACAGGGAGTTGAGCAGGCACTGCTTCCTGGGTACCCTCTCTACAATCCCTCACACTGCCCAGAGGGAAGGCCTGTTGGTGGCCACACCCCAACAAGAGGTCCCCATGGGAAGTCCTCCTCACCCCAGGGAGGGGCCCTCCCCTGGCTGACATAAAGCACCCATGGGCTAGCAGTGGCCCTGCCCACGGGCCTCCCTCCACTGCATAGGCCGGGTCTCACTGGCTGGGCCTGGTAGGGAGGGGGCTACAAACAGACCAGCCAGGCGGGTATGGGCTCCTGCTGGGAGAACCTCTCCCCCACCCCCACCCCTCACAGCGGGGGGCCCACAGAACTGGAGCTGGGCAGGTCACCTGCACTCTTCTGGCATGGAGCTGCCTGCTCCCACCACACCCTTCTGGGGGCCTCTGTTGGCAGCAGCACGGAAGCACTGGAAAGCCCATGAAATAGTGAAGAGATTTTATTCTAACAGCTATAATTACAGTGCTTGTTTGTCGAAATGAAAACTGAAAACAAGTATACAAAACAGTTGATTACTAATTGTGTATTGAAAGCAGTAAGAGGTTCCACGACACCAAACAGACCAGTTCTGAGGTTTTCCCCAAGATAAATTTAACAGCTCCAGCTTCTTCAGTGTTTATCAAAATACAAGAGAAAAGAGAAGAGGTCGTCTTTTTCGATGGCAAATCGGACCCTTGCAGGCTGAGGGAGGGAAAGCCACTTCACACACTGGGGGCGGGGCCCAGGCGCCCGGCTCGTCCACACTCCTGCTGGTGAGGCCCCAGACATCCCGCCGTGTCTGAGCGGGAGCGAGCGTGGGGGATGCTGACCGAGGGACAGGTGGGCCCCGTGTCCCCTGAGTGGGCGGGAGGGTGGCCAGGGGCTCCCAGCCAGGCCCCCAGGAGCTGAGGGAGCACGGGGACAAGCAAGGCTATGGAATGCAGGGTGCCCCAGGAACAAATGAGTCACAGGGTCTCTACGGTGACCATGCAGAATTGATGGGAGGTCTGCGTGCCACTGCCTCATGTCCCCAAGGGAATAGCCGAGCCAATGGCTGGCATTCAGGCTGTCGCTGCAAACCTACACTAAGCAGGTGGGGTCTCCCTTCTGTGTGTTCAAGTGTTCTCGTCTTGGATTTTAGCTATTTTAAAAAATGCACTGAGTCTGGGTTAAAAACCAATAGATCTCAATACAGCCCTCCAGCCAGGAGGGCCCGGCTCCAACAGTGGCTCCTGGTGGCCAGGTGCCCTCGGGCCTACACCCCTCTCAGCACTGAACAGTAAGTTGATTTTCCTTTTTACAATAAAAAAAGCTGAGTAATATTGCATAGGAGTACCAGAAACTGCCTCATTGGAAACAAAAACTATTTACATTAAATAAAAAACCTGGTTGCAGGCTGCGTCTGCCACATTTACAGCATGGTGCGATGCACACTGTGACCAAACCATGGAGACAGCTTCTGGCACTCATACCACAGAGTCGCACGTTTGCCACATGAGAGTGAAGCGGAGGGCGGAGAAGAAGGGGGGTGTCGCGTTCACTTCTGGTTCCGGAGCTGATTGGACAGCCAGTCCAGTCCTTCATAGAGCCCGTCCCCACTGGTGGCGCAGGTGGCCTGAATGTACCAGTTCCTGTGGCGGAGGGAGTGCAGCCCCAGCTTGTCTGTGATCTCGGCCGCATTCATGGCGTTGGGCAGGTCCTGGGGGTAAAGAGGGGTCAGCGACGGGGCCTCCCTGGGGCAGAGAACAGGGGCCCTGCCGGCCTCACTCTCCCCTCAGCAGCCCAGGCACCCACCTGCTTGTTGGCGAACACCAGGAGGACCGCGTCCCTGAGCTCATCCTCAGCCAGCATCCGCATGAGCTCCTCACGGGCCTCGTTGACACGCTCTCGGTCATTGCTGTCCACCACAAAGATCAGGCCTGCGGGGCAGCCAGCGTCACGCCAACCCTGGGGCAGCCCACCCAGCACACCCATAGGCCACGGGCCCAGCCGCAGAGGCGGGGGTGGGCCCTGGTGGTTGTGTGCCCCGCCGGGAGGCCGCTTCCCTCACCTTGTGTGTTCTGGAAGTAGTGGCGCCACAGAGGCCGGATCTTGTCCTGGCCGCCCACGTCCCACACCGTGAAGCTGATGTTCTTGTACTCCACCGTCTCCACATTGAAGCCTGGGTGGGGTGCAGGTGAGGCAACGCCCACTTGCCCTGCCCGTCACACCACCGCCCCGCCCCTACCCTCCCCGCCCCCACTCCATGGCCCCGCCCCACCCTGCCTCACCTATGGTGGGAATGGTGGTCACGATCTCCCCGAGCTTCAGCTTGTACAGGATCGTCGTCTTCCCCGCAGCATCCAGGCCCACCATGAGGATGCGCATTTCTTTTTTGCCAAAAAGGCCCTTGAAGAGGTTGGCAAAGATGTTCCCCATGGTCGTGGACGGGTGGCAGCGACACTGGCCAGGGACACCTGGGAGGGGAGCAAGGCGCTCTGCGTCTGTTTCTGTGCCACTCGGTGGGAACAGCAGCGCTCACAAACCACCCTGCCGCCCACCCACCCATGCAGGGACCGTCCTCCACCGCCCTCCTGGAAACTTGAAGGCCGGGACATACTGTCTTCCCACATCCCAGCAACAGAAAAAGAACCCCGCCTCCCAGGCCCCTTGGGCTCCCAGCATCCACCTTAGGATGGAGAGGTTGGGAAGCTGCAGGAAAAGGGCTGAGGTGCGATCGGGAAGCTGCTGCCCTGTCTCCAGGCCTGCACATCTCTCGGAAGGGATGGCTCGCTGCCTGGAGACCGGACGCATGCAAGGCTTCTCTTTGCTCCAACGTGGAACCTTCAGGCACCAGAGACAACCACCGACCCTCTCGTCAACGTTCAGGACAGCAGAGCACAGGGCTAAGGGCCCTGCACACAGGGACGGGGGAGCTCAGGACAGGAGCCAGCCTCCACCCTTCATGCTGGGCGCTTTGCAGATGCCAGACCAGGGTGAGGTCGGGCGGGCTCATCCAGCCAGTTGCAGCCACAGCTGCCCAGAGAGGAGGACGATTAGGGGTGCTGGCCACCTCAGGTGCATCCCAGCAGCCGGGCACTGCCAGGTGCGTCAGGACACCCTCCGTGGTGGGCTCCCCGGGAGGGCATGTGCACCGTGTCTGCCCCACACCGTGACCACAGGGTCCACTCTGCAGAGCACAGACATGGAGACACCAATCAAATCGACTGGCACTGACCACCAGAGCCGGGGCAGACTGGAGGGGAGGGTTCCTCAGGCGCACACCTCTGGTGGGGAAACAGGAGCTACCAGGCCCTGGCTGCAATGCTTGGGAGCACGTGCATGCTCCAAGCACTTTTATTCCAAATAGGGACTTCAGAAAAAACTGGTCACTTTATAAAATGCTGACTGCTAAAAAATTCGAGATTTTTAGCACCTAATAGGAAAATTAAACAATGGAGGACTTCGAAAAGAAACTGTGGAGTGGTGCCCTGGGAGGGCTGGCAACAGGACGCAGGCTGCCCGAGAGAGCCTCCTCCCCCAGGGCTCCTGCTCCCTGGCAGTTCTTGGCTGAATCACGGCCGGCGACTGTCCAATGGTGATTTTCTCAAGTGTCACTACTGCAAGGAAATGCCTCTTCTCCCTTTCTTACCATCCACATGGACCCATGCGGGCCAGGCTTGTTCAGTGGGCCAGAACCAGCTGCCCACTGCTGATCTGACGCTGCCATCATGCCCCATGCGGCCCGCAGAGCCCCTTCAAGCTTGACCCAGTGCCCTCTGGACGCTTGTCCTCTTTTGGTTTTGAACCACGTTACCTATTCGAAAACTTACACAAATTCTGAAATGTACAGAGACCTCTGCTGTTGCGGTCCCTTCTCTGGGCATGGCCAGGGTTCCTAAGCACAGAGGAAGAACACCCACAGGACACAGCAGACTGAACACACGCCTGTCTCAATCCCTCCTGCAAGTACTGCCAATGAGAAAACCAAACCCACAAACCCGCGAGGACAGAGAGAAAAGGGAGGGAGAAGACTCTGGAACCTGATGCTTGACCAGGCAGAGAAAGCTGGACCAACCCAGGGCTTGGGGGATGGGGCTTCGGGTGCTGCCTGGGCTGCAGGAGGGAGGGGCCGTGAGAACCCACTCCGGTGTGACCCCTGATTGGCTCTGGAACCTTGAGATCCCTGTATGCCTCACTAGATCTGCACACAAGCACCTGGAAGCCCCCAAGGAGCCAAGCCCGATGTAAGAGACCCAAACAAAACAGGAAGGTGGAGGGAAACAAGATCCAGACACAAGAACACGTAAAAGGGAAAACCCCGACCAAGCAAAAACCTCAGAAACCCAAACCACACGCAACACCAGCATCACAAATTACAAGGTACTATGTCCACAAAACAAGAATAGGGTATTATCACAAAGGAAAAAAAAAAGAGAAACCTAGTGGACACTACAAATAGCCAAAAGAAAAATTGACAATGAAGGCATGCAGAAAGCAGAACAGAAGAAAAAGTATGAATAAAAAAGGAAAATCAGGGCCGGGCAGTGGCTCACCCCTGTAATCCTAGCTCTCTGGGAGGCAAGGCGGGCGGATTGTTTGAGCTCAGGAGTTCGAAACCAGCCTGAGCAAGAGCAAGACCCCGTCTCTACTAAAAATAGAAAGAAAGTATCTGGACAAAAATATATAGAAAAAATTAGCCGGGCATGGTGGCGCATGCCTGTAGTCCCAGCCACTCGGGAGGCTGAGGCAGGAGGATTGCTTGAGCCCAGGAGTTTGAGGTTGCTGTGAGCCAGGCTGACGCCATGGCACTCTAGCCCAGGCAACACAGTGAGACTCTGTCTCAAAAAAAAAAAAAAAAAAAAGGAAAATGAGGAGTAACTTAAGATGTCAACTAGCAGAAACCCCAAAAAGAACTTAGAAAATTATGGGGAGGAAATCCTTAAATGTCCCCAAAGGGGAACCCCAGACTGAAGGCCTGAGCCGAGGCTCCAAAGCACCCAGAGGTGCAGGACTCAAGCGATGCTCTCGAAACCCTGAGAGCAGGACTTCCCACCGTTGGTCCTCTACCCAGCAAAAATACCAAGTGTCAGGGGAGAGTAAAGGTACCTTCTGAATCACACAGGCTCCCCCAGGGATCTGGGAGATGCGGAGGGAGGGCAACGGCGTGGACGCCTTGGCCAGGCGGCAGACACTTCCAGGACTGGGGCACGCCACCCACATGCCTTTATCACGGGGATGTGCAACTCTGGGAACTGGGAAGAACCAATGAGTGGTTCATAGGAAAAAAAAAAAAAAAAAACAGAGAGGGAAGTCCTTTTAGGATTTATGCCAGGGAGGCATGCAGCAGTAGTGGCCGGGCCTAGCAGGAAGGATACTCGGGGTCCTGATGCTGTGTGACTGCTGGGACCCCGGGAAAGCATCCGAGAAGAGTGCGTGCTGGGGGAAGGGCCGGTCCTCACTGTGCAAACACCAAGTCTAGAGCGGATGCGCCAGGGAGCCATGTGGACAGGCTGCCTTAGAAGGAAGGGGCGCCTGCCAGGCTGACGGTGAGAGGTGCCAAGCCAGGCAGAGGCAGCACGGGACCGCTCTGTGCACTGGGCACAGCATTCGTATGAATCAACACAGAGACCCAGGCACTGAGGGGCAGAGGGTGGCCACACTCCCACCAGTCCCCATGCAGGTTGGGGAAGCCACGTCCTGCAGTGGGGACCACACTCAGATCTTTGTCTCTGTGTGTGGCAGCATGGTCACAGCACTGTCCACAACCCACCCTTGTCCTTGTATGTCCCCTGCCACCACCTCCTTGAGCCCTGGGTCTGGCACCCCCAAGGATGTGCCAGAGCCCACTGTGCTGGGGTGGCCTCCCTGCAGCCCACATTCAACAGGGCACGTGGTGAGCAGTGGTCCCCGCCTCTCCGTGGAGTGGTGGAGCCAGGACAGGTGAGCCAGGCTCCAGCGAGCACCACTTGGTCTCTCGATCACACGCACCTGCCCTGCTGCACTTCAGGCAGACCTAGCAGAATCTCTGCAGCGGGAGAAAGGGCCCACAGCAACTGCTGCGGTCACTTCCGGGGCCTCTCGGCACAGGTCCCAACTCACATCAGGCCCAGCCCGGGTGCTGTCACCCTTTCCTCCACCAGTCACATAAGCAAAAACCCGTTTTTCAGGTTCATCTGAATGGTCCTGCATGTCAGGAAGCAGGCAAACCCTGGCTTTCTTGGGGCCTCCCTGCCTGAGTATGACGTCCCCCCACAATGGCAAAGGTGGCCTTCAGGCACTGAAGCATGGAACCATGGAATGGGACACTTTGCTCAGGTGGCTGACTCCTTGAACAGGGTTAGGAGAAATGCAGCTTTGTGAGCTCACACCCATTCCGCGTCAGTGAATGAACCCATCCCAACTGGCTCAGCCCCACAGAGGAAGTGACACGCCCATGGCCTCTACCTGGGCCATCTGCCAGCACGTCCTGCTGTCCCTTGCAAGGCTCAGGGCACCACAGCCTGAGCTGGAGACAGGACCCAGTCCAGAGCAGCGCTGTGTAGGGGAACGGGCTCAGGCGGACAGTTCCAGTTTGTCCTTCCCTCAAACTGCCAGGAATCACCAGAAAGATGGACACATCCAGCCCGGAGCCCGGGGCGGACGAGCCCAGGTTCCGCTTTACTGCTGCCGCCTCACAGGACACGCTTCTGTCCGTAAGTGGGACCCACACAATGTGGACGGGAAGCGGGTGACATCCACAGTTCTTTCCCTTTTATCAAAGTCAAGTTCACTGAAGAATAAATTATATACAGTAAAACACACACATACAAAGTTCATAACCTCAGTTTCGGCATCTAATTCGAGGAAATTTACCAAAGTAGAAGATTTTTCTGGAGGAACTTATGTACACTCTACAACATTTTCTTTAGGGGTTTCTGAAGAGCCACTGCCGCCCAGCAGTCACACTGTACGCAGATCATCAGTTATGTGAAAGCGCCGTCCAGCCCCGACACACAGGATGCTGCTTTAGAGGAGGGCTCTCTCCTCACACACGCGGCGTGGCCAGGTATTCTCGTCCCTACGAACTGCACGTCACACGGCACCCTCGCACACCCCGCCAAACAGAGCCTCAAGCCTCACCCTGCCTGCAAGCCAAACTCTGTTTCTGCGGGCCTGACGTTTTTCTGCAGTTGAGTCCCTCAATGCATTCTGTCACTATTTTACTAAAATTCGTGCAAGAGGAAAACTGGATGTGCCGATGCCTGGGATGGGCAGACACACTTCGTGAGCTTAAAGTCGCAACGCAGGTGCAAGTCCACCAGCATGCTCAGAGAGGAGGAGGCAGCAAGATGTCCATGGCTCAGCCAGGTCCATTTAACTTTCAATCACAAAGAGTAAGACCAAAGAACTGCAAAAACATTCTAGAACTCTGTTACTCTGGCCTGCAACTGAAGGAAAGTTCCAATGAGAGACTGTTCTCGGGGTGTTTTACAGAACTCGTTAGGCACTAAAGTGCCCTTCTATGCAGAGGCCCCACACCTGTCAGGATATGAGAGCTGCCCTGCCGGGGAGGGGCCAGCCTCGAACACGCCTGCCACGCCCCACAGCTGCAGGTCTCCTGAACTACAGGAGGGGTGTTACCTGTTGGGTCTCTCAGGTGGGGTGATCAGTGAAATTCAGTTGAGACTGCTCTGTCAGCTTAAAAGTCCAGGTGACACCCTTAAATCAGTCTTCATACCCACAGCTAGAAATGAGTCCCATTCATGCGATCCTACCCCACGAGCAGAGTGCTTGGACTACGGTATGAATGCCAAAGGGCCACTCCTATCGACTACCTACATGTTTATACTGTGTATTTCCCCTTTACTCACATTTTTAAAGTGTTACTGTTTTGTTTTTTTTTTTTTTTTGAGACAGAGTCTCACTCTGTTGCCCAGGCTAGAGTGCCATGGCATCAGCCTAGCTCACAGCAACCTCAAACTCCTGGGCTCAAGTGATCCTCCTGCCTCAGCCTCCCGAGTAGCTGGGACTACAGGCACGTGCCACCATGCCCGGCTAATTTTTTCTATATATTTTTAGTTGTCCAATTAATTTCTTTCTATTTTTGGTAGAGACGGGGTCTCGCTCTTGCTCTGGCTGGTCTCTAACTCCTGAGTTCAAACAATCCGCCCGCCTCAGCCTCCCAGAGTGCTAGGATTACAGGCGTGAGCCACCACGCTCGGCCAAAAGTGTTACTATTTTTTAACATAACTGTTCTCAAAGCGCTTTCCACATGTACTTTGTCCTTCTGAAATCTGCAGATGTGCAGCCCTGTGTGAGTACCTGGTGGGCTGTCAGGGCCATCAAAGGCAGAAGTGTCCCGCCGCCTCTGTCTGTAGCTACAATGAGCGATTTCCAAGAGGCCCTGCAGTCTCTCAGCGAATGGCATCATGGCAAACACTGGCTGGTCCCCGATGTTTTCTCTGCCGTGCTCTCAGTGACAGAACTTTGATTTGTCACTGGACATGAGGCCTCCTCTGCAGCCATGCACACCCCTGAGTAAGCTCTGGCCACAGACACCTGGACGAGGACACAGAGAAGCAGCAGGCTCTCCTTTGGCAGGGAAGATGTGGATGGCCTCAACCTGACCCCATGCGCAGTTGGGGCTGCAGGACCTGCCACAGGGAAAACAGAAGCCCAGAAACACAAATCCACACTAACCCACAACACAGGAACGCACTGCACGAGCTGAGAGCGGAGGAGCCTGCAGGGATTCACGACTGCAACACAAACGCACAGTGGAGAAACCACCCCAAAGGTGGAAGGCAGCACACCCCTCCCCACCTGGCCCTGCAGGCCACCAGCAGGCGGGCCTCCCCAGGTCAGCTGGAAGGCACCGCAATCTGCCTGTCCACGGAGCCAAAGCACCCGCAGTTTGGGCTCAGACTGGGGTCCACAGGGAAGACCCTGCCTAAGGCCCTGGGGACTAGGCCTGGGCACTTCCCTCTCTACTGTGCATGCTAAGAAGGGCAACCACAGAGCCAGGCACAGACAAGCAGTGCCGAGGGCAGGTTTCGTCAATGCCCGAGTCCGCAGTGCCCTTCTCAGCGTGGCCAAGCTACCCGACAGGACAAGGCCAGCCTGGGCTTCAGGGGGAGCGGAGAGAACCGGGAAGAGAGGTGATGAGGACTCTGATCTCCACGGCGAAGCAAACCTCTGAACTCAGTTCTGTCAGTTCACTTCCTGGATGTGCTGCTGCCAGGTGCTGTTCTGGGTACACAGCTCTGTCCACAGGGGGGCAGGGCTGGGGACACAGTGCCCGGAGGCCCCTTTCTGAAGGGCCCCACTGGAAGGAAAAGGGAAACGGAAGCGGCCAGCCAGTGGTGCGGTCATAAAGTAAACTCCTGGAGCACAGCCACTCCTCAGGCCTCTCCGAGCCAGAGTGAAGAAAATCACTACCACGGCGGAGAGTGACTAGGCCAATCTCCAAAACTTGATTTTTGCCTTCAGGGAACTTTCATTTTGAAAATAAAATTTAAAAACTACACAGCCCTGCCTCTTCCTCTTAGCAGTGAAGACTCTTTTCCTGAGGAAACAGGAAAGCCAAGGGCAGCAGCAGAGGCAGAGTCATCACCAGGCTCCCTCCAGCTCCTTCCCAAACCCACTCCTAAGAGAGGCCGGAGACAGGGACATGCCCCCAGGCCATGAGAGGCCAGAGTTCTTGGAGCCCCTAGTCTCTGGCAGGCAGCCCTGGGGCCGGAGAAGTCCCAGAAACACACATGCTGGTGCCACCTAGCCTCCCCGCCTATGGTCAGGTGACAGACGCCCAGCCTCTGCTCTCCAGGTGATGTTTTTATTCACAGCCAGACCCCTCCTCCCAACTACCTCTCCACTGAGACTCAGAGCAGCTCCCTGAGACATCTCCACCTTGCGGTCCCCTGGCCCAGGCACCCCGCCCCCAGTGTGTTCTCTGCACACCAGTAGGGCCACCTAACGCTCCGCTCAGAACCGCCCCACAGCTCCTGCCACCCGAGATGGGCCGCCGCAGCCCACCACATGCTGCCCACGACTCGCTTTAAATGGCCACCTCCGGCATTCCAAAAGGCAGCTAAAGACAACAAGCCTGGCATGTGTGTGCACAGGGGGACACACACACGACTGCAAAGGACCCCACTGCTCTGCCAACCCTGACACAATGGGGAAGTAAAGGAGAGCAGCTTTAGACAGAACGCGTGCTCTGCCGCTGGGCACGACCACGCTAGAGGACCCAGGGAGGCAGCAGAGCCACCCCCAGGCTGCCGGAGCACATATGCTGGCACTTCCAGCCTCAAGGGCACACTGTGCCCACGAAAGAACTATGGTAGCACTTTTCCTTCTGGAAACAGAGAACAGCTCTCAATAGGTCTGAGAAGAACAAAACACAATCACCCTTGATTTACAAGGTTGTTGCTTTCCTCGACAATTCAGATCATCTGTTAAAATTACGCAAAGAAGTTGTGCCTCTGTGGGTGCAATCGGCAGGTTCAGGACGTCACAGCCCACCTCCCACCACGTGAAAGTCAGGCAGGATGCATTCCCTCTGCTGCCATGGGGCGCCTGCGCTGCCTCTAAACCTGAGAGCCAAGAAAACCAAAAGAGGCTTCCACAAATTCCCAGTATCCCTGCCAGGCCACTGCCACACCAGCAGGCTGCCCACCCAGCGCACCCACCTCAGGGACACCGTCCCATCTCTGCTGGAGCACCAGCTGCCAGGCCCCGCCGCACACGGCCTCCCACTCAGGAGTGGGGCTTCCTCCGCCCAGGACAGGCCTTCCTCCCCACCCTCCCAGCACCTTACGCTGGGCCCCTCCACGGTGACTCACCATCCAGGAGAGGAGGAAACAATGGCAAAAGCGCCCTTGTCAGGGCTCACACAATCAACCACACAAGCTTTCCTGAAAAATTAGTCTGCCAGGAAAAACCTACGGAGCCAACAATGAATTTTATGCGGTTTAAAAACTGTGCTTAAGTGTGGCTCAGTTGGAATCTTTTGATTATAAAGATGTGGAAACCCTGGGGCACTGACACCGTTACTCACTGAAGGCTACAGTGTGGCACCTCAGTGCCATCAGCCACCACAGAAGGGAGGGGTGTGTGCACAAAATCTGCCTTCTAACCCTGCCCCCGGGTACCTTCAAGTGGTAAGAACACATTTCATTTAATCTCCCCAGTAACTTTCAGGATCTTGGATCACTTCACTTGGACAGTCCTAAAAGCTATAAATATTTTAAGCAACGTTTCACCACCCAAAGTGCCCAAAGCTGTACAATTTTACATATAAATAAATTCTACCAGTTAGGAACTGCATTCCCATCTACAGAAGATAGGAAGCGCAGGCATATCTAATTGCCTTCGTGCCCACTGCCCAAGCTGAGTCTAGATAAAATGTAGAAATTGTCTTCTTGGTCACCAGCACCTCAATCAAACCGATAAGATACTTTAAAAATCTCCTGTCAAAAATCTTCAGTGGATGCTTACAGAACCAGAACCACTAGTTTCCTGTGCAGTGTATACGGTATTACAGAAATAAACTGACATATGACACAAACGGGAAGATCTTAACTATCTTACATCTTGTCATGCTACCACTTAGAAGCCTTCTAGCTTGCTAGTATCCCTTTAAGGAATAAAACTTACTTTAACAGATTTTGATTAGAAGGTTTTCAAAATATAGTATTCTATCGATATAGGAAAAACCAAAATCAGCTTCTCCCACTATACTTTTCACAATACAGATCACTTCTGACACCAGAAGTTGGGGGGCTTCTCCCACCCACCAAGAAAGCAGTCGGTTCTGCAGTGGACACCACCTGGGTGTTGTTCTCCAGTTCAACTCAGATGCTATCTACCTGAGATGTCAGATGCCACAAGGTGAGGGCTCAGTCCCCAGACTGCCCCCCATTTCCAATGCCAATCAAAAGCCCCAGGTTGTGCTTCTGGTGGGGTTCGCATGACTCCCTCCTTGGGTTCGATTAATTTGCTAGAGCAGCTCACAGAACTCAGGGAAACTGGTTCACCGGTTTGTTGTAAAGGATAACACAAAGCACACAGACGAAGAGATGAAGAAGTGTGTAGGGTGCGGTACGGGCACGGCGCACACAGATCTTCCGCGCCCTTTCCAGCACACCATCCTCCAGGAACCCTCATGTTCAGCTATCCAGACGCCCTCCAAATCCTGTCCTTTTGAGTTTTCATGGAGGCCTCATTACATAAGCATGTTTAATTAAACCGCTGGTGATCAACTCAATCTTCAGCCCCTCTCCCATCCCTAGAAGGTGGGGTGGGGCTGAAAGTCTCAACCCTCTGATCCTGCTCTGGTCTTTACAGCGATTAGCCCCATCCAGAAGCGACCTAGGGGCTCACAGCCACCAGTCAACTCACTGACGTACAAAAAGACATCACTGTGGAAATTCCCAGTGTTTGAGGAGTTGTATGCCAGGAAATGGGAGGAAGACCAGACATATATTTCCCAGTCTCACTATATACTTCTAACTTCCTGAAATGCGTGTGGATTGCATCCAGTCTGCTGTTCTCTTCATGCTGTAGTGATCCCTGGGCCTCAGGTGTGGAGAATGTTTGCCTCCTGGTGCAACAACAGCTAAAGATCAATTCTATGAACTCTCTCTCTTCCTCCCTGCTCGCTCTCTGCTGACAGGCACCCGGACTGGTTCCGCTTTCACAACATCAAAAAGGAGCCCAGCAGAAAAAAAAGGAAATGTAACTCTTTCTCTCGACATTCACCAGAAACTGCTTTTCAGAATTTGTTTTATACCCTCAAGGTGTTTCTAAGGAGCTCCTGGACAGACAGCAGGGGCGCAAACTCCAGGCCTCAGTTTCCTGCCCAAAACCCTATCCTGAGTGAGATCACACCCCCTGCTATAAGCCTGACTACATTTCAGAGATAACCAGGTCTCCAGGAGCAGATAATACAAGAGGACAACCTGACGTCTGGACATTTTGCAGCTGCCTCCTGCTAATTATTCTACAGCGCTTCTGCTACCATTTTGCTGCTGAAGACAGAGAAAGCAGTTTCACAGTACCCTCTGCATTCAGCTACAGCCATAAATCATCTTCACCCCTTCACCCCCTTTACAATCCCTAAATAAAAAGCCCAAATACCTGGGTCTCTCTTCCAACATTATCTCCCTTTCACCGTGTGTTGGTCCTTTTCTGCCTGGGAAAAGTAAAATAAACTTCTTCAAAAGAAATCTTTCTCAAAACCCGAGTGCACTAGCTCTCCGCCCTCACACCATCCTCCACTTCCTAGCAGGAAGGGGCCAAGCCTTTTCCAAAGACCACTTCAGACACAGCGGGTGGGACACCGCAACAACCGTCCACGCCAATGAGCGAATACGGCACAGAAGGGACGTGTTCTCATCTAACTTAAGATCCCAACTGAAAGGAATTTCACATCTCTCTCCCTATCACCTCCGACAGAGGTGCACTTTCTGTCCTTTCACCTGCCTGCATCTGCGGAGGTGGTGAACTGTCAAGGGGAGAGAGCCTGTGAGAGACAGGAAGCACAGAGGTAGCTGCGCATGGGACGGTTGGGGCCGACCATGTGCCCAGCAGAACACCCGGCAGACCGGTCACCGCTCTCAGGAAGGTGTGTGCAGAAACGCTTGGAGAGCCTGGCCTGTGAGTAAGAGCTGACTTACATCCATACATCAAGGCCACATTTAATTTGAACAATCTGAAAAAAATGGATTCAACTCTCTCAAACCAGTCAAATACTGTTCAGCAAACTTGCACAACAGGTTTTTTCCTCTTGGTTAGATCTACTTACTTCTAAGATCACCTCAGCAGCTGACAATCCATATTAAATTTTACTGAAGTAAAAAAGAAAGGCCAGACGTACCTTCCTAAAGTTTCAAGTCTGGTCTCGGGCAGAGGCAGATTAGCAGGTGAAGATGTCTGAAATGTCCTCTCCATGTTGGGCAAGAGACATAGCGCATGGCTAGACCACATGATCTAAAAACCAGAACTGCAAGCACAGAACCAGTTTTTGCTTTCTACTAATTTTCTTTCAACGATGAGTAGACAGCCATTGTGTGAGTCAGCTGTTGTCCAAACCAACTGTTTTAAATCTTTTCAACTAGCAAATCTGAATATCTGCCTCACTGGCAAAAGCATATTCCTACTGCTGCAGTGATCTGGGTTTATTTTCAACAAGACATACTTGAGGACAAGGGGCAGATATTTTTCTGCCCACCAACACGTGAAAACCTGAGACAAAACACCTCTAACGGTATGGCCGACCGGATTTATTTGTGACTGACATTTACACCACTCCATTCCTCTCAATTTTGGACCCAGCTACCATCACCACTGTCCATTTCAGGATCTTACAGCTCTGGATACTCGTGGCAGTGCTGCTGAAAATTCAAATTTAGTGAGGACACCATCCGTGCAGTCACACGTGTTAGACACTGGCTAAAGCCACGCAGAGGACCACGGGGGTGGGCACACAACCGCACCGTGGCATCTCACACTCCTCCCAACACACTGCGGAAAACGCCAGAACCACCAGCCATGCGAACAGCCAGCAGGGAAAACTGCTGACCACTAGTTCTGAAACAAGAAAAGAACTGCAACTACCCACTCCAATATCGGCAGTGGCACCAACTATGCAACGACTTAAGGGACCACCCGAAGCCTCCAACCCCCCTCCTTTTCTCGCCCGTGTGCAATTCTGCTCCATTCCTGCAAAGCAGCACCTGCCGTCTGGACGGAAGGGGAGAGAGTGCCACCTCGCCGGGGGCTGCCGTGGGATTCAGTTACCTAATTAACTCCAGGTACAGCACAACCGTCCAGCTACAGTCTCACACGCCATAACCGCCCGGACTGTGCAACGAGAAAGCGTCGGGTCCGGCCTCTGCGGCCGAGGTTGCCCAGCGTCTGCGAGAGTGTCGTTTCGCCGGCAGGTTAAACATTCACCAGCTCGGACGAGGCGTTCTTGTCTACCCCCGGACGACGGTCAAAGAAACCACCCAGGGGTTGAAGCAAGGATCGACCGCCCCAGCGGAGGCCACCGGGGCCTTGAGTGCCAATTCCAAATCACGTCTCATGGCGAGGGTGGGGGAGGGAAGGGGGTTACTCTGGGTTCCCCCTGAGGTCCGCGGAGGTGCTCTCGTTGGAGCCGGTGCAGCAGGCCGGGCAGAGCGCGGGGTCCCGGCCCACCTGTCCGCTCGCCCCTCCTCCCAGCTCGCGCGCCCAGCGCAAACAGAAACTGGAGTCCGGAGGCCGAGGTGCCGGCCCTCACCACCTGCGTGACCTTGACTGCGTCTCGGGGGCGCCCCAGCCTCAGTTTCCCAGGCCCGGAGACCAGAGGCGCGCCCGGAAACTACTCGCTCGCCCACTCTCGGGGCAAAGGAGACTCGGCGCCACCCCGGGCCCCGGCGGCCCACTGCCCTGCCCCTTCCTCCCGGGGGCGGACTGGGGAGAGCGGGGCAGGGGCGAGGAAAGCAGGAAGCTGGGGCTTGCTGGGGTACAGCTGGCGTCCCGGGCGGACTTCCGGGCGGCGGCGGACGGGGGCAGAGGCGCGCGGAGGCGGCGAGGGAGACCAGGGGCAACGCCGGGGGCCGCGAGGAGCCCCCGGCCCTCCGCGCCGAGCTCGGCTCGCCCCCGCCGTCCAGCCGCGATCCAGGCCCGGCCTCGCCCGCCCCGGGCCCGCCCCGCAGCCGCGGCACTCAAAGGGCGCCCCGCCAGCCCCGGCCGCCCCCCGGCGCCCCGGCCTCGCCCGGGTCCCTGGCCCGCGCCCGCTCCCTCACCTCAGCAGCGGCTGCTCCGAGCCAGGCGTTGGTTTCGCTCCCACAAGATGGCGGCTCTGACGGCGGCCACGTCAGCGCCAGCGGCCGCTGGGCGCGCCGGGAAGGGGCCGTGCTCGCTGGGGCCCCGCCCACCGCACGCCCGGGCGCACGCGCGCTGGCTGCCGGCCGGCTGCAGTGGGCGGGGCCTGGCAGCGCGGCCTCCGTGCGCACGCGCCCAGGGGCAGAGCGCGCTCCCCCTTCCCCTCCCCCCACCGTCTGCGCCTGCGCGTCCTCCGCGAGGGCGCCTATTTTGCAGATGCGGGGACTGAGGCTGGTAGGTGCTCCTCCGCCTGCCGCTTCGGTGGGGCCAGGATGCTGGCCCACCTCGACCCCGGCCAGGCAGTGTCCGCAAGTGCTTGGAGGCCCGTGTGAGGACCCGAGGGCGCCGTGGACACCTATGCCACTGACAGGCACCACCCGCGGTGTCCCCGCGCTGGCCTCACTGTTCCGGAGGCCTCAGTGACCAGGGAGCTGACGCCGAGGAGTAGGCCACTCGTGAAACAAAGGGCCCAAGGATGGCCCTGCTGGGATGGTGGTCAGTGAGGGCCTGCAGGGAACTGACCTGGCCTGGGGACTGGGCTGCCCGGAGGGTGGTCAGGGTGGACTCCGATAGGGTGGATTTTTAGCTGCTCCAGGCGAGATGAGGGAGCTCGCTCTGCCAGGAAGCCCTCCTGGATTGGTCAGAAGGGAAGAGGGGACCGTCGCGGGCCCCTCTCCACGTTCTGTAGGCACTAGGCGCGGCTCTGGCCACCACCCCAACCCTTGTCCTGCTGGAAGGGGTTGGTGAAATTGCTCCCCAGAGGAAGGGAAAATGTCTTTCTAGCCTAGTGCCCTACGTGTTGGGAAGGGTGGGAATCATCCCGTTTTGTCCAGGCCAAGGCCACCTGTCCCCCTCTCTGCCCCTGCCTCTGTTATCCAACGAGACCCCTGGGCAAGGCATACTTCACCAGGCTCTGGTGTCTGGGACCTCCCGTGCTCTCCTGCTGCGGTCCCTGAATGCCATCTCTTCCTCTACCTGGGGCTCTGGCTGTTTGGGCTTGGGTGGAGGGCTTGTTTGTTTGGGCCGGAGGCAGGTCTCTGTCCCACCGTAAACACACGGCCAGTGCTCGTGCAAAAGCCCCGCGGAGGGGCGCAGAGACCCCTTGTGGAACCTGGTAGTGCTGGCTCCGCCACCCGGACATCCGCAGGGGCGGGGGGGGGGGGGGGGGGGGGGGCCGCCCCGCGCCCGCGGGCCGGCCCCCGCGCGCGCCCCCGCGGGCGGCGCGCGGCCAGATGATAAGGGGGGTGTAAGAGTAGGAAAG
>CAUYSK010063706.1:0-18553 GCA_963575035.1 Avahi laniger | reverse complement strand
AATTTAATAATATTTAACATATGTTAAATGCTCGCTATACGCGAGACGGAGTTGTAAGTGCCTTGCGTGTACTGACTCATTGAATCATTCTGAGAATGTTCTATATTAACATCATTATCACTTCCATCTGTAGACAAGACTACCCTGAGGCAAAATTAGGGTACTTATGTCTGAGGTCAGAGGCTAATCACAGGTACAATTTGAATTTGACCCCAAACGCTGTGGATCCAGGGTCTTGCCGTACCACACTAGATCACTTTGTTTCACACGATTATAGTTGCCTTCATATCCCTCCAGGTGTATGTATCACACTAAACGTAGGAACCACTTCTCTGAACAGGCTTTCTGGAAAATCTCAGTTAGGGCTTCAGCTACCCCCACTTCTGATAATTACCATGTTCATAATGTCAACCTAGTGCTTCTTTACACCTTCCGACCGTTGGTTCCGAAGGCTGGCTGCCCAGCTCCGCCCGGCCGTCCCCTGTCACCGCACAGCACGCAGACACTGACACGGCCGTTCTCTTGTCTTCTTCACGGATGGCTGCTCTTCTCAGTCTTCCCGAGATGCTGAATGAGTGGCAACAGCACATGAACCAATGGCTAAGTCAAAAATCTCTTTACTCTCTGTGCACTCTCATACTGTCATCAAATTCTGCTGAATCTACCTATTTAATAACTCCCGCTCCGTCCTCCTTTCCACTGTGTCCGTACAGGTTTCTACATCTTTCTTCCTCACTGTCCTCCTTCTCTTCCTTCTCCACTTCCTCGTCCTCCCTCTCCATTTCCTCCTCATTTTCCTTCTCTTCCTTCTCCTCTCTCTCTCTCTCTCTCTTTTGCTTATCTATTCTCACTTTTATTGTTCCACTGATCTTTTTTCAGTCATCTTACCTTTTTTAATGCATTATCCAAACTATCACCCGAGTGACTGCTTGCTTCCTTCCTTGCTTGCTTTGTTTCTTTCTCTCTCTTTCTGCTTTCTTCTTTTTGGTGAAGATATGGCCTCAGATGCCCTTACTCACTCAACTGCTTCTTGATATTGACAGAGTTCTGGCTGCCATCTGTTTTTTCCCAACATCGCTTTCTTTTATAATTTCCATTTTAAAATTCCCTCTTTAACATATTAATTGTTTAGCAGAATATTTGTAAATTTCTAAATGCATGGAGATTTGGTTATTTTTGTTGTTGATTTGTTATAAAATCTCTATGAGTATCAATTGGTGTTATCTATTTTTGAGAATTTATAATAAAAATTGTAAGTCACATTGTGATGAAAATAATTATTTAGAGTTATTCACTAATTAAATATGAGATGTAAAATAGAGGGAAATATATATACATATATATATATATATATATATATATTACCTGAAGCATGGGGTTGCAGTGATTACAGTGACAGTAATCAGAAACCAGCCCTGAAAAAACGGGAACAGAAGACACATTTTTCCGCTGACATCAACCAATGGCCTGACACCCCAGTGGCCCTCCCTCTCTTTTGTGGTTGGACCTGACAGTTAATGTTTCACAATGCACTTCTTCCTGGAAAATGGCCACAGACCATGAATTGATTCTGATTGGTTTATGGAGGCAGTGTACAAAGCGCCTTCGTGTCCTCCGCTTCCCCTTTCGACATATGGAGCCTAATTTTATTGCATTTTAATGTTATCTCCACTCCAAAGTGAACATGGGTTATATGGAATACATATGTTTGCTTAACAGGTATGTCTGTGACCCTCATTCATGAATATTCATAGCTTCTCCCATAACTTGTTAAATACTTATGTTTAGCCAACCTGTTCAGCATAAAGCTCCTGCCCTGACCTTCCTCCTTCAAAGTGCCTGCTTTGGTTTTGCCAGGGGCTCTGCATCGCGACCTCCATGTTGCAATCCTTTTTAAGAGATAAAACTCTCCTTTACAAATTTTTATAGAATTTATGATTTTTAAGTTGACAGGAGATAAATGCTCATTTATAGCTATGAATTTTGCCATGTTAATGTCATTTTTCTTATTTATTTTTAATACTTTATTATGGAAAATTCCAAACATTACAAAAAATTTGAAGAAATGTTACTGTGAATATCTGTACATCTACCACCTAGATTCTATGATTAACATTTAATATATTTGCTTATCAAATATCTATTCATTTAAACATACATCTGTCCATCTATAGATCAATTTTATTTTTGACACATTTGGGGTAAATTATAAATATCAGTACATGTTTTCCTCATACTTCAACATACATATGATTAATTAGAATTCAATATTTGCATTTTTTTTTGGTATAAAATCTATATACAGCGAAGTACATAATAGTATATGTCTAATAGTGTAAAGTCAATGACACATGTATATACTTGCATAAACCATATTCCTCTCAGGAACATTACCATAACCCCAGAAAGCTTCCTAGTGTCCTTTCCCAGTCAATTTGCACACTCAACCCCAGTCCCCCCACCATAAATTAGTTTAGTTTTGGAATTTCATACAAATAAAATCATATGGTTGTATTTTCTGTATATATTTTCTTTCACTTACCATAATATTTTTGAGATTTCTGTTATTCATTGTTTGCACAATATTTTTTTCATTTAAATTGCTGAGTATCATTGCATTCAATAAATATATTAGTTTCCTTATGCACTCTCACGTTCATGGAGACCTGCGCTATTTCCAGATTTTGGCAATTATGAATAAAACTGCTATGAAAAATTTTGCATCTCTTCAGTAAACATCCAGGAGTGGAATTGCTGGGTCATTGTATAGGAGTATGATGAGTTTTATAACAATCGTCAGATTTGTTTGTACATTTTATATCCCCACTAACAATGTATGAACTCTCTAGTGATTTACAACTTCACTGTTATTTTTTGTTGTCAGTCTTTTTAATTCTAGCCATTTTGGTTGGGTCTATAGTGGTTTCTCATTATAGTTTTAGTTTTTATTTTTCCAATGACTAATGTTGTTGAATACATTTCATGTGCTGATCATACATTCATATACAGTTCATTCTTGTTATTCATAGTAGTTATGTTCTATAAAGTCATGACAAACACTGAATTTGTGGATACCAAATCATTACTCCTAAAAATAAAGCATTAGGTTCCTGTGAGCCTTTGAACATTTTAATCAACCAATCTATCCATACATAATCATGTTTTATGTGATGTGTTTCTGTTTAAAGACACCATGTTTAATATATATAATTCATAAATATTGAATGCTTTGCCAATAGCAATGTTTCATTTATGCCTGAAAGAAATTTATGTAATACACATATTTTCTCCCTAAGATACCATAATCAACATTACATTAATACACAGTGTGTAACTGAAAATAATTTGCATTCTTCTGTTGTAGATTATAATGTTCTATATCAATTAAGTCTGAGTGGTTGATAGTGTTTTCCAGATCATTTATGTGTTTATTTAATATTTGTCTGATTGTTCAATTGTCAAGGGAGTGGTGTTAAAATCTCCAAATATGATATTGGCATTGCCTGTTTTTTAATTCTGTTCTTTAATTCTGTAAATTTTTCATCAATATATTTTGATTTATGATGCATGGCTTCCTGAAGAATTGATCCTTTCATCATTTTGAAATGATCTCGATTTTTTTTTATCTTTGTCTGTTTTATCTGATATTAATGTCCACCTATGTGATCTATTTTGCAATTTCTATTTTCATGGTATTGTTATTTTTAACCATTTTCTTTCCATTTATTGGTGTCTTTATATTTTAAGTGCATTTCCTTTAGACAGTATTTAATTGGGTTTTATATTTTCAATCATTTTGACAAGTTCTTCCTTTTAATTGGAATGTATATTCTATTGACATTTGTTGTAATTATCAATATAATTGTATTTAGTTTCATTATTTTATTATTTGTTTTCTTATTATTATTTTGGTCCCTTCTAGTTTTGATTTCACTATTTTCCTTTTCCACCTTCTTACGGATTACTTGAATATTTTTTAGAGTTCTGTCTTAATATATCTGTGTGTTTTTTTTAGCTCTTCCTGTTTGCATTATACATATTAACTTCTCACAGTCTACTTATAGTTAATCTTACACTATATCATGTCAAATATAGTAATCTTGCATCCTATAGATCCACTTATTGTCCTTCATTCTTTATGCCATATTTTCCATATATTATATCTAGATAAATTATAATCTCTCACAATACAATGCAATGTAATAATATTTTATAGAAGATCAGGAAAAATAGTTGATTTTATTTATTCACATATTTATTCTTTCTGATGCTTTTTTTTCCTTCCTAAAGACTTATGCTTTTATGTGGTATCATTTCCTTTTATTCTGAAGAACTTCCTTTAGCATTTCTTTTAGTTCACTTCTGTTAGAAACAGATTTTTCTAGGGTTTTTTTTTTCCAGTATGAAGTTCCTTTATACCATGTTCATTACTGAAATGAAGGAGCTCAGGAAATTTCACCCCAAAATATGACTCCTTGGTGTAAAGAGTATTTTGACTTAAAGGCCCATGAAGATTAACAGGACTTGGAAGAGGCTTTCCCTGCTTCTTCACAAAAAAGCCAGGACCCTCAAAAAGAACAATCAACTTTCTTTCCCCTCCCTGTTATCTCAATATATTACAGGAAAGAAGATCAAAAATTGCAGGCAGACATGGCCCAAATCATTTTAAATATAATACCTGACTCTCAGGTTAATTTAATTTACAAAGAGAATCATTTGCAAGTCAATGTTTCCCCCCCATCCATTTCTCCTCCCTGGTGTCTATTTATCCTTCCTAGTAACCATTTCTTTCCCCTAAACAGAATTACCTGTATTCCTCATCTCTGCCTCCCCTCTGAAATGAGGGTATACAAATTTCTGGACCCCACTGGGATATCGGGTAATTACTCTGTGATTCTCCCTGTGTGCACGGTAAATAAAACTCTTTCTCTTACTAATCTACCTTATTGCAAGTTGAAGGGAAATTTCCCCTCACTCCCACAGAAGAATATTTTCACTGAATATGGAATTCTGGATTGGTAGTTCTTTAAATTTAAACACTTAAAAAATGTTGTACCACCATCTTCTGTCTTCCATAGTTTCTGATATGAAGTCAGTAAAATTCAAATCATAGCTAATTATATATAATATGTCATTTTAATTTTGTTGCTTTCAAGAATTTTCTTTTTCTATGGTTTTTAGCAGTTTAACTGTGCTGTGGATCCATACATATTTATCTTTTTTGACGTTTGTTGAACTTCTCAAATTCACAAATGTATGTCTTTCAGCAATGTGTTTCTATCCCATCTGCCTCTTCTCTTTTGATGCTTAAATTATGAATAGGTTAGAACTTTTGGAATCATTCCACAGATCTTTCAGGTTTGGTTCATTTTTTATCCTATTTTTTTCCTCTCCCTTCTTTATACTGGATAATTGCTATTGATTTATCTTCAGTTTACAACTCTTTTCTCTGGTACCTTCATTCTTCCGTTAAGCTTAGCCACTGAAATTTTTATTTCAGATATTCTAATGTTAAGTTCCAGAAGTTCCTATTTTTATGAAGTTTCCATTTCAAATGCCTATTTTTTAAATTATTGCAATATTTTTATTTGTTGAAATTGTAGTAGTTATAATATCGCCTTTATAATCCTTATTTGTTAGTTTTATCACCTGGGTAATCTTCAGGTTGCTTTTGCTTGATTGTCCTTTTTCTGGAGAATGAGGAATACTTTCCTAGTTGTTCACAGGCTGAGTAATTTTAGATAGTATTCTGGATATTGTGATATTTTTTTCTTTGAAGACCCTGGATTCCATTAGTTTTCTCTGTAGGGTGCTAATGTCTTTGTTTTAGTAAGCAATTAGCATTTGAATTCAATTTGAAAACTTGTCTTTTGAGTTTTAGCTCAAAACTCTCTTTGAGTTTTTTGTTTTGTTTTGTTTTGAGACAGGATCTTGCTCTGTCACCCAGGCTGGAGTATAGTGGTATAAGCATAGCTCATTGCAGTCTTGAATCCCTGGGATCAAGCAATCCTCCTGCCTCAGCTCCACCTGAGTAACTATGACTACAGGCACATGCCACCACAGTGGGTTATTTTTTTTTTTTTTTTTAAGAGATGAGGTCTTGCTATGTTGCTTAGGCTTCTGTTTTGATTTTTATTTTTAGCTGGACTGTTCTGAATGTATCCCATACTTACCCCCTCCAGAGGTCGGCAACAGACTAGGCAAGAATATGTGTGTGTGTATCTAACTTAGGGCTTCCTTCTTTGATTATCTCTTTTCCAGTATTTATCACTTATTTTCTAGCAGTTTGATTGTCTCTAACATCTGATTTTATAGGTCAGAGAAACAGAGAATTTCCTATTGATGTTTTAACCACTCAAGTAGTACTATCCTCAGGCTGTCCTCAGGTTAAAAGTCACAAAAATGTACAACTCATCTTGTACTGTTCCCTTCCTTCCATTTTGACTCCCCTCCGAGTTTTGCTTTTTTCTCCAATGGCCAGTGCTTTCAGATTATTGGTTTTTTTTTTTGTATTCTCTCTAGAGTTTATAGGTTTTATCTGGTTGGGGGAAGGTCATATCTGGTAGGTTAGACAGCTATAACAGAAACAGATCCTTATTATCTCTTAAATATAAGTCATATTTATACCTAAGTATGGTAAACTATACAACATAATACTGTAACAAAATTCCTCACTGAAGTTTTTACATTGTTTTTATGTATTTATATAATTTTTTATTTAAAAATATTTTTATTTTATTATTTATATGTATAAGCACAAATTTATATTTTATATTACTTATATTATTTTTGTATATTTATATATTTTGTCCCACAGTAATTATAAAATTTTTTTTTACTAGCACATCCCTAATGTGTACAATATACTTTATAGTTAGAAACCAATTCAGGTATCACTTCCTCAGAGAAAATTTCCTTTAGCACTCCTCCTCAGGCTCTGCTCCTGTTGAACATTATGAATGTATTTATTTCTTGGTTTACCCCAGTGTATTATAAATTATAAATTATAAATTTATGTGTTATTTCTTTCATTAGTCTGAGAAGTCCTTAAAGAACAGAACTATGTCCGTGTTGCCAGGGTGATGCCTGTCATAATAAGTGCACACTGGTGATGCTTAACACTTTAAATGGCATCTGTTGTGTTCCTACAGAAACCCTCTGAGCATGCAGGCTGGTGTTATCATTTTTATTTATGGATGAGGAAAATGAGACTGAACCATTTAGAGACTTGCTCAAGGTCATACGGCAAGAAAGTGGCAAAGCCAAGTTTTCATGTTTTGTACTTAGAGTTAAAGAAGTAGTTGGTATTTAATTTGTACAAAGGATTTTTATTGCCTTCTCAAAAACTTTACCAACAAAAGATATATATTAATGTAGTTAGTACTAATCTCTACTACATACATGCAATTTTAATAGATCTAAATATAGAGTATTTGCTTTAAATACATACGTGTATATATATATATGTGTATATATATGCTTTTCAAACATTTGATTAGTCTTGCTAAATTTTGTTGGATAAAACCCTTGCTTTGCATAAAATACATGTGTTAAATGAAAGGTATATATCGCATGTATAGCATCTAATTTTTTCTTAAGACTTTGTTTTTTTCTACCATTAAATATTCAAAATCCAGTTTTTCATTGCAACTGATACTGTAGAGAGCCTAGTTCACCTAGGAACACTCTATCCATCTGTTCCTTACATACATTATTAAATGAGAGGCAACTAGAAGGTAGGTAAACCCTTGCCAGCTGCAAACTAAATTCTTTGGAGCTTTGGTATGTTCTATAAATTTCCTAGGGTTCATTGCCAGTTTTAACTGCAGGGAATTTTAGGCTTGGGATATTCGTATTGAAAAGTTGCATCAAAATTCACTACCCTTTCATTATCCTCAGTTTGTAATCTTTGGATACAGTTTCCTAAATCCCTGGAGTCTTTTAAACCACATGGATTTTTTTTTTTTTCTGTATTCATCTCTTTATATGTTTTTCAAGAAACAAGTAAGCCACTTTACCTGCGAACAGGACAATGGGGTCCTGATGAGCACCCTTTGCATGTATTTTGGGAACCTACAGGAATTACTTTGACTATTTACAGATTATAACAGTTGGTAGTTGAATGTTTTATTTTCATTCCCAGTTGGTGCAATATGTTCACAGCTGATGCTAATGGCTGGCCCATTTGATTTCACATATGGTCCACTATTTGGGGCCCTCTAAGGCTTTCTTTTGTAGTTAGTCTTCTCTAAAGCCATCATGTGTTTAGTTTTGCTTTTGTCTGCTGGTCAAATGGAGAAAAAAAAAAAACCTCTGAACCTTGGCAGCTGCAGAGGAAATCAGCAACTCAGTTGATAAAGACTCAAAGAACTGGGTCAAAATGTCCCAGGAAGAAGATTTTTGTTAAACACTGCAAACAAACATTTCATGAGATTGAGAGCACACACACACACACACCAAGTGTTCTCTTTTGTTTTTCTTTCACTTTGAAGCTCTGCCTAAGCTGTTCTTAAGTGTTTTCAGCAAGGTTAAGTGTCAGAGAGACCATGCTGTCCTAGGCATCCATGTACATTGAAAAACATCGTGCCACAAGTCCTTCAGAAAATATTTCCTTTTGAGTAGTTTTTACGACTTAATTTATTTGATGCTAAAATTCACTAAGGAAGATAACATTAAAAGTGAGCTGGAGTCTCTTTGCCAAGATTTACCTCACAAAGCATATTAGACAAGAAGAGTAGAACTGCAAAATTAATAATATTGAAAATACAAATGCAAGCACCCTCCAGCAGTCATTACAATTCAAAACATAGTTAGTGTTTATCTTAACTCTAAAACTATAACTGATAAAGCCGCAGTCTCATAAAAAGATTATTTTCAAGACTATTGCATTACCCTCTGAGATCTAAAATACTCATTTATTCATAGTAGTGACTGCAATAGCTCTAATTCCCTAAGAAGTGGGCATTGTATGATAATTGAGTGGGCTGGGATGTTAATTGTCCTCCACTTCACCTCTAGATGTTTAACTGCTTATCTCTTCAACCAGCAAACAATAATGCTCTCTTATTTGTGCCTTACTGTTCAGATGATTTTGTGAGCTGAGTAATTTATTTTAATAAGGAGAAAAAAGGTATCTGTGTAGCAGAAATATTTAAATTGTGTCACGTTTACATATTAAAACCAATTGAAGATGCTGCTGCCTACTTATGGAGCTTTCCAACGGAGCTGCTTTAGCAGTACCTGGAGAGTAATTGGAAATGCAGGAATATAACCAACAAATAAAACATTAACAGGCATGACTAAATCAATGTTACTTTGTTAGTTTTCAATACTGTTTTCTATTAGGAGCAACTTATCTCAAACCACATGACAAAGTGTCCTCTTACTGTTCAGGGTGTCGTGCTGGTGTTCCATGCTCTTCTTATCAACCATTGAGAAGTAGAGAAATATGCCCATTTGTGGATTATTCTGACTCGTTTCCTCTGCTACTGTTTCTATAATATCTTCCATTTAAGGCCTTGTAACAGTATAAGGAGTTATACAGTGGAAGATGGAGAAAGCCTAGTAGTCAGACACGTAGCCATCACTTGTTGAGCATTTGTTAAGCACCAGGCATTGAGTTGCCTCTACTTTCCATAATATTTTTGGGATTTTTTTTCATATAACCTCATTTTATAGAGAAGTTCTAGAGAAAATCTTCCAAAACTTGCAAATAAGGCAAAGAATGACTACCTGTACTTTTAAAATCACACCATAGCATTGTTCAATAGGATCAAGGATTATTTATGTTCTAGAGAATATTCTTTTGATAAATTTACTATTGACTATTGATTAAAGAACAAATTCTATAAAAATACATATTAACTTGTAGACCAGTGTCCAGGAGAAATGAATATCATTTCTGCCCAGCAGAGAATATAAATAATCCAAAGGAGCAAGGTTTTGTTGTCCTGTATATTATTAAATTGTTTTGTTTCTAATTTAGCAAATTTATTTCAGCATGCTTTGCCTGATAGGATATATAACTCTTTGTTTCTCAAATTCTCCTTTGAGCCAGTTGTACCACCTGAAATTTTCTTCATTAATAATGTAAATCTTTAAAATATGCTTGCTGTTATTTTTACGTAAGTTATATTTTTAACTTTTCTGAAATTATATTTTGATAGGATTAAACTGAATCTCAGAATTGATTTTCCCAAGTTAACTGGTTATTGAAAAGTTGTGTTGGAGTCTAGATCTGCCTGATTCTATTTATCTATTTCACTATTCATCATCCTCTTCCCCCTTCTTAAAGAAAGTAAATTTCAAGTACAATTAAAATATTATTGTTCTGCTTCTAGTGCTTAAGTAGCTCCAGGGTATAGTCTTTCATTCGATTTTGTCCAGACTTATTGTTTCTGTAGCCTAATTAACTGACACACTGTTTGGTCCGCAATAGGAACATAGTAATTTCTTATTGACTGAATGAATAAACAAATGAAAGAAAAAGAAAAATAAATAATTGGCCATATGCCTTATTGATTAACATATTTCTTTAGAGAGAGAAGTTCTTGCTTATGTTGAAAGAGAAAAAAATAAACAATAAATTAAAAATCTTTTAGGGTAGAATTTTTGAGGTATAGTACAGAATCTACTCTACAAGGTATATTTTTCCCAAAAGAATCTTTTTCTAAATAAAATTTAAATACTTGCATAAGTTACAGAAATATACTATACTTGGAGTTAGAAAACTCCTATCTAGTCAGAAAACTCCTGTACTAGGAGTCAGAAAACTCAGTCTCATCTCCTACAATTATTGACTTTGAAACTTAGACAAATCTCTTTGGGGTTATCTCCACAATAGCTGAAATAATGTCGTATTCATCTGATTTACTAGATGATTTCTTAAATCCCTCAAACTTTCAGATTTATGATTTTATGACATTTCTCAGCAGACCAAAAGGATCTCCTTCCCACTCCTTTTCCTTAGCTTTCTTGTTGATAACTACACCATGGTACTCAAAAAGAATAAGCAAGTCAATCAAGATATTGATTAAGTGTCTACTGGATACTAAGACTCATGCTATGTATTTTGACAACAAAAGATGAATAAGATTCATTCATGTTTTACCTCCAGGCATTTGTACTTGGCTTTCTTTCCCTCTTTCCTCAGTCTCTGGAATGCTAGACATTCACATGGCTTGCCCCCTCACTTCATTTAGTTCTCTTGTGGAATGTCCCATCCTTAGAGAGGTCTTTTCTGGCTCTTCTGCCTCACATAGTAGCCCCTACCACTCTCTGTCCTCTGATTCTGATTTATCTTTTTGTGCAGGGTTTATGTATTGATACATTTGTCTTTTATATATAAGTATATATCTCCCTCACTAAACAGTAAGACCCACAAGGGTCTTACTTATTATTTGTCTTATTTATTATTGTATTCCTAGTGCCTGGAACAATGCCTGACTTGTAGTAAGTAAAGTTGGATTCTCATTATTTATAGCAGTTACATTGTATAAAGTTGCTGAAAACGCTAAATTAGGAAATACTGAACCGTTGTTCCTAGAGGAAATACAAAATTAGGCTCCTGCAAGCCTCTGGTAACATTTCCATCTGTTGATCAATATATAACCTTGTTTAATGTATGGTTTTGCTTAAAGACACCTTATTTATTATACACATCTTACAAATAATTAATTATTTATAGTATGTCTTCATAATTGAGCACTAGTCAAGAAGGGTTTAACATTTTCCTGACTCTGGATAATGTGGCTATAAATTTCTTTAGCTTCTAGTCTCACAGCTATAGTGTCCACTACTCTGTTTTTAAAATCAGCTGGCATCTCACAAATATGCAAATTTAGCTGCTTTTCTATAGTTTCATTATACATGATAGATGTTACTTTAGCAATTTCTAGAGGGACTTTCACATACAGATCAGAGGATTTCGTCTTTTTCTTTATAAATGTACTGTATTATTGATTAATTAGCATTAAACTCATGGTCTAGAGCACTATAACTCATGCCTGAATAAAGCTTGTCTAACACACATATTTTCTTGATAAGGCAAATCACAACCTTCCTGTGACTTACTAACACAAGGTTGCATTTTAGCACTACATTTAGAGGTCATTTTAACACCAAAAACACCAATAAAAAAAGCACAAAAATGCAAAAACATGGCACTAAATAGACACAAAAAGGACACAGTTTATGGTAGAAGAGGTAAAACAAGGCAGACCATCTCCTGGTATGACTTTTGCTGGGTAGGCATACAAGGGAAACTGAAATCTTTTTGTGCTCTACACACATCTACAAATATCGATGAAAAGTGTAGCAAGTATTGCTTTGGGGATTACAAATAAATTGTAGTGAGTAGGTAGATTTTCAAATATGGAATTGTTAACAGAAAAACAAACAAACTTTGTAAAATAATTTAAGGAGGTTTATGCTGAGCCAATATGAGTGACTATGGCTTGGGGATACACAACCCAAGAAGCTTTGAGTAAGTAGTCAAGAGGCAGTCGTATTACAATTCAGTTTTGTACATATAGAGAAGATAGGAATTTCTGGTAAAATCATAAACCCATACATGGAAGGTATATATTGATTCAGCCTGAAAAGGCAAGACATCTCAAAGTAGGGGTTTACAAGTCATAGGTGGATTTAGAGATTCTTTGACTGGCAATTGGTTGAGAGTGTCAAGCTTTGTCTAAAAATTTGAAGTCAGTAGAAAGGAATGTTTAAGTTAAGGAAGACTGGTAGTTGTAGAGGAAGCCACAGTATAATACCACTCAAAGTGATGTTAAGCAAATTTATGACATGCAGGTGTGACTTAACCTTTACTTTGCATGGCCTTGGGTCATGTTTATAATTTAGTATCTTATTGTCAAAAAGAGTCTGTTTTGTCAGTCTTATGATCTCTATTTAAACATTAATCCTGGTCAATTATGTCAAAACTCCAAAAGGGAGTGGGTAAAATGAGGTGTGTCTGAACTCCCTTCCGTTCATGGCTAGGAATTGAGTTCTAGGATTTTTCTGGGGTCCCCTTGGCCAAGAGGGGTTTCATTCAATCAATGGTGGCTGTTTAGCATTTATTTATAATTAACGGAATCCACAAATAATGAGGTCAACTGTACTTGGTGATTTTTTGAATGTATTGTGGAGGGATTATTGTGGAGAAGAGAGAATTAAAAGTTCCAAGTTTCTGTAAAAACCAGGCACAGTTATCAGAAGATGTGGTAATAGATTTTAGGTAAACAAAAGCAGCAAATGTCCTCTAAAAGAGTATTTCTCAAATTTAATGAGTTAAGATTACCAGGGAATCTGGGTGCAAGTGCAAATCTTGTTTCAGTAGGATTGAGGTAAGACTTGAGATTCTAGATTTCTAACAAACTCCCAGATGATACCAAGGCTGCCAGTCTATAAGCACACTTTGAGTAGTAAGGCTCTAGAGCCATTCATCAGCTTGCTGATGTTGGGCCATGTGCTTAATCTCTGTGTCCCAGTGACCTCATCTGTGAAATGGTTAAAATAGCATTATCTCACCGGATTATTGTAAATAAAACAATGTATATAAAGCTTTCAAAGGTGTGTATGCCACATAATAAACCCTCAATGAAAATTACTGATGCTAATGATGATGAAAAAGAATGTTCTCATTTCTCATATTCTGAAAAACAACAAGTATACACACAAACCAACAAAATACTCTCACTTAATTTTGCTCTTTCTTCTTTTATTATGCAGCCTTAAGAAAACAATTTATTACCATTTCTTCACTTGCTATTTATTCCTTAGCTTCTGTCCCTACTGTTCCTTAAGATATGCTCCCACCAGTAATACCAGCAATGTATTTTTTAGATTAGTGTGGTGAAGTCTGTTCAGTCCTTGTGTGATTAGACACTCCTGCAATAACAGGGCCTACTGATCTTTTCCTTCTTTTAGAAACTATTTCTTTGATGGTGTAGATTAGAACCTTGTTGCTAATTCTTCGCACCTTTCTTGAATTAGAATGTTGTATCTCAGCCTCTTACCATGAAACTTTATGTTTCTCTCTAGAATGGACAACATATACTACCCTGCCACATTGTTATTGGGCTGAGTGATGTGCTTTGCTTTGCCCAATGCAACGTTGGCAGAGTGAATGTGTGCCAGTTTCAAGCTAATGTCCTGCATGGCAACATGTGCTACTACTTACATCCTTAAGTTGCTGTGATTTGCCATCAGAAAAGCATTTTAAAAGCTTCTCTTCATGTCTTTTGCCCACTTTTTAATGGCGATATTTGATATTTTTCTTGCTGATTTGCTTCACTTCCTTGTAGATTCTGGTTATAAGCCCTTTATCAGATGCATAACATGAGAATATTTTCTGCCATTCTGTAGGTTGTCTATGTGTTCTGTTGATTGTTTCCTTGGCTGTGCAGAAGTTTTTTAGTTTAATCAAGTGCCATTCACTTATTTTTCTTGTTGCTATGATTGCCATTGGGCTCTTCTTCATAATTCCTTGCCTAGGCTGATATTCAGAAGAGTTTTTCTAAAATTTTCTTCTATAATTCCTATGGTTTCATGTCTTAGATTTAAGTCTCTTAACCATCTTGAATTAATTTTAGTGAGTGGTGAGAGATATGGATCTTGTTTCAACCTTCTATATGTGGCTATCTAATTTTCCCAGCACCATTTATTGAAAAGGTTTTCTTTTCCCTAGTATATATAGCTGCCTACTTTGTCAAAGAACAGATGGCAATATGTGGATGGTTTTATATCTGGGTCCTCTGTTCTTCTGTTCCATTGGTCTATGTCTCTATTTTTGTGCTAGTGTCATGCTGTTTTGGTTATGATAGCCTTGTAGTATAAAGTCTAATAAAGTGATACCTCCAGATTTGTTTGTTTTGCTTAAGGTTGCTTTGGCTATTTGGGCTCTTTTCTGGTTCTAGACAAAGGACAGAAGTATTTTTCCTAAATCTGCAAAAAATGACATTGGTATTTTGAGGGAGATTGCATTAAATCTATAAATCACTTTGGGTAGTATGGACATTTTAATGATGTTGATTCTGTCTCGTCCATGAGTATGATATATTTTTCCATTTGACTAAATGCCAATAAACATATGAAAAAATGCTCAACAGCACTAATCATCAGGATAATGCAAATCAAAACCACAATGAGATATCACCTTACCTCAGTGAGAATGGCTTTTATCAAAAAGTTCCAAAACAATAGATGCTGGCATGGATGCAGAGAGAAAAGAACACTTATACATTGTTGGTGGAACTGCAGACTAGTACAACCTCTGTGGAAAATATTATGGAGATTCCTCAAAGAACTAAAAATAGACCTACAATTTGATCCAGTAATCCCACTACTGGGTATTTACCCAAAGGAAAAAAAAGTCATTTTATCAAAAATACACTTGAATATTTATTGCAGCACAATTCACAATTGCAAAGATGTGGAATCAACCCAAATGTCCATCAATTCATGAATGGATTAATAAAATGTGGTATATTTGTAGCATGGAGTACTAATCAGCCACAAAAAATGAATTAATACCTTTTGCAACAATCTGGATGGAACTGGAGACCATTTTCCTAAGTGAAATATCATAAGAATGGATACCACACGTACTCACTGTTAAGTTGGAACTAACTGATCAGCATTCACTTGCACAGATAGAAGTAAAACTCAACAGAAATCATGCAGGTGGGAGGCAGAAGGAGGGGATGGGTGAAATCATACCTAATGAGACAATGGACACTACCTGGGTGATGGATACAGTTATAACTTTGACTCAAGCAATACAGAAGAAATCCATGTAACCAAAACATTTGTACCTCTGTAATATTCTGAAATAAAAATAAAATAAAAGCATTTTAGAGACTGCTACTGACCCTAGAGTCTGTACTGCAGAATGAAGACATGGGGACCCCTTCTGAAATCAGTGAGAGAACTGGGGGCCAGGCTGGTGCAGCCTAGATCAGCTGGAAGTACATCCATCCTGCAGACCCATTACCACAAAGATAAGCTTGTTTTGTTGAAAGATTTTGAGAAAACAAACAACTCTGATAATTATGCATATCTTGTTTTTTGAACTGGCCTCCCTCCATAAATTCTAAAAATATTTATGACCCTTAGGATTTATTCCAAGGACAATTGTACTTTTCACTCTTTAAATTATTCAGGACAATGATGGGACCAAGGGAAATTTTCCCCTCTGCCCTCTGAAGTTTGTCAAAAGAAAAATTTCAGATAAATTAAATTTAACAGAGTTTTATTGAGCAAAGAATGATTTGCAAATTGTACAGCTCCCAAGAACCAAATAGGTTCAGAGAGACTCTAGCACTGCCACATAGTTGGAGAGGATTTAAGGACAGAAAAAAGAAAGGGATGTATGGAAAGCGGAAGTGAGGTATTGAAATAGCTGAAATGGTTGCAGCCTGGCATTTGCCTTATTTAAATACAGCTTGAACAGTCGGCTGCCTTTGATTGACCAAAACTTGGTCATTGGTGGAAGAGTAGATGACAGTCTGTTTACACATCCACTTAGGTTGTAGTTCACTATGTACAAAGAAACTTTTTGATCTGAATTTAAAGTACGTCATAAGGAGGCAGCTTTAGGCTAAACTTAATTTAACAAGGTTAGCTGAAAAATCAACTCACAAAAGAAGATTAATTCGATGAAAGGATTACCAATTTATTAACATGCACACAGGGAAGAATCGCAAATTGTCCCAGCCCCTCAGTGGGGCTCAGAAGTTTATATCCCATTTTGAGGTTACAGGATGAGTGGGGGCTTGGATTGTGAGAAAACAGGTTATGGAGCAGGAGAATAGGGGGCCTGGCTGGTGAAGGTGGTCTTGTTATGTAAATGAAACCGCAGGGCTGGCAGTCCTCCAAATAGGTGTTAAATGTTTCTTTCAGACCTTTAAAGATGTCAAACTTTCAGTTAATAATCTTTCTTAGATCTGGACAAGAGAAAGTGTCAGGGAAAATCTGGCTGTATCAATGCAGATTCCCTATAGGTGCAAATCTCCCCTGCAAAAGAGAGCTTTGCAGGATTGCTTCTTTTTGTTGGCTCTCTGAGCAGCCATCTCAAAATATGACAGAGAAATATACTTGGAGGTAAAATATTTTTATTTCAACAATCTCAATGGCTCTTATGTTTAAAACTGCCATCTACAGTATGAGTCAAAGTTCTCATCACTAGCACTTACTTATCCTATCCTTGGAGACTTCTCAGTCTGGGCTGGTGTTGGTAGCTGGATATCTCCCCCTGGCTAATTTATGAGCTTCTTCAATTAAAGGTTGCCACAGATGAACACATACTCCCACCCCTTTCACTCTTAAATCTGCTCCTTTTTAGGAATTGTTAACAAAAGACTGTGGGACTTGCAAAGGCAAAAAGAGGAACTTCATTTTCTGAAAGCAATCTGTAGATTGGGGGTATGTAAAATGAAAGCATGCTGGGAGGATGTGGAGAGTCAGAGATTATAAAGGCAAAAACCACAGGCAGGGAAGGAGTCAAGGGAGTGAGGAACAGTCTTGACTGGATGACCTTTAAGCACAAAATCACCAGTTTCTCTTAATTGGTTGGTGCCTCGTGGTCGGTTGGTTGGTGCCAGGTGGTCTGTTGGTGGTCATTTGGGGAATATCCAGTTACAGTCTATCTCCATAGACAAGAGAAACTGATTTGACTTGATTGTAGAAATAGAGGTCCTGTGACAATTTTACAATATCTTTCCAAGAACATAGTGTCCATGACCTCTCCCTCACCCAGCCATGGCCACCTGATTGTTTTAACTTTGAGCATCTCAGCCACAGCCACGGAAGTCCATTTTGTCTGTTGACTAGGGGGCATGCTTTAACAAAATCGACCTCAGAAACAAACACCAAGTTCTGTCATGGCCTGGAGGCTTTTTGTCATTGCTATTCCTTGTTCCTAGAGTACACTGCATCTGCCTCTTAAGCAGCTTGCTCTCACCCAGCAAGCCTCAGCTTAGAAGAGACTTCCTAAAAGAGTCTTTTGCTGACCACCTGAGTGAAGGAGCCCCCTCTACTCAGTTAATTAGCTATTTTGAAAATCATGCATCTTCATAGTACTTAGAAGCATGTATACTTATTCATTCATCTACTTACGTGACCATCATGTGTAACATTTACACATGCATAGTGAGAAAAAAGGATTTTACTAAATTCATGCATTTTTAAAATAGTTATCAAGTCTACTAAGCACCAACAATCCTAAAAATTTTTCAGCTTCATGACTTGTTAAAAAAAAAAATCAAAAAAAAAACACACTATCAAATTAACATTAAAACTAAGCTTGTAGTGTAGCTTGTCCAAAAAATAACTAAATACGCCAATGCTTTTTCACATTTGAAAAAACAGTGGCATACAAAATACAATTGCAAAGAATGTGTTTAACTCTATCCTGCGGTGGATGGAAATTACAACAGCACATCATACATTGTCTAAAATTATAAAAGTTTTAGAATGCAGCAGCATGTCTCCCCAACTAGAATGTAACCTCCATAAAGGCAGAGAACTTTTTAACCTATTGACCCAATACTCACTG
>CAUYSK010063705.1:0-41622 GCA_963575035.1 Avahi laniger | reverse complement strand
GTGCCACCATGCCCGGCTAATTTTTTTTTTCTATATGTTTTTAGTTGTCTGATTAATTTCTTTCTATTTTTAGTAGAGACAGGGTCTCGCTCTTGCTCAGGCTGGTTTCGAACTCCTGAGCTCAAACAATCCACCCGCCTCGGCCTCCCAGACTGCTAGGATTACAGGTGTGAGCCACCGCGCCTGGCCTCGGGCCACTCTTGGAAGCCTAGTAAGGAGCCGTTTCTCAACACCTTACCTTGCTCATGGCAGTCAGGGCAGGGTCGCAGGCAGCATCCAGATCCTGCACCAACAGCTGAATGCTGCTGGAGATGACACTGTAGATCAAACAAAACACTGTGGTCATTACTCACAAAAATGACTGTTTAAATGACCAACATAGCCCCTTACAAATGTTTTAGCCTCCATGTAAAAATTATCTTCATCATTTCATCAGAAAAGCTCGAGCTTTAATTAATGACAATGGAGCAGAAGTGTGGCTCTTTCTTCATGTCCTGGTCTTATCTGGGTGTGCCCTGTCTCATGAGGACACAAAATTCCATGGCTAGTCTCCCTGATCACCACCCCAAGAACCCCTCTTCACATCATCCTCCAAAAGTACCTGTTTCCAAAAACATTTAATTCAGAACTGAAGGGGGGAAAAAAAAGTTAAACAAAGAGGAAGAAGTAAACTAAGAAGAGAATTTTGATTTTTCCTCAATAAGTGGTTGATGTGAAAGCTGAAGCTTGGCCCATGCCTATCTCATTTAATAGCAGTGAAACGGAAACTGACCGCAACAAAAATATTACAAGCTAATAACAGGGAAAGAAATATTCCAAGAAGGCTTTATTGTTTGAACTTCTTGGTCGGACCTCCCTCACCCCTCAAACACACACACACACACACACACACACACACACACACGCACACACACACGCACATGCACACGCACACTCTTATACCCCCAATGGCTAAAACCAAGTCATTTACGCTTCATATTCTGAAACATTGGAGGTGGGCCTGGCCCTCTGCGGATTTAGGTGGCAGCAGATCAGAGATGGACAAGGGAGAATTTCTTCTCTTTGGTTATTCTAGATTGTGTAACAATAAAGACGCTATAAGCTAGAAGGATGATTGCATCTGAGGAGGCAGAATGGAAGGCAGCTGCACCAATTCTGACGCTGCTTCTTAGTGGCTACTGGAGAATAATACGGGTCCAACAGAAGGCCCTGGAAACCTCTTAGGTTCTGTAGTGACTAAAGCCAAGAGCCTGAGACATGCCGTTTGGTAAAGGAGAAAGGGCAGGCCTTGAGCAAACACGTGCAAAGTACATACGTGCTGAAGGTATCCATTTCTCCAGTCAGATTGATTCGTTCGATCAGACTTACATCAACTTTTTCTTTGAGTTTTTCTTCCAGCTGTTAGAAAATGAGAGAAACAGAAACATGCTTAATGATTATCCAAAAGAATACCATAATAATAACAGTTCATCTTTACTGAGTTTGATGATTCAGGCATAATAATTCTAGACATATTTCATGTATTGACTCATTTATAATAATTCTCACAACCCTGTGAGCAAGATTCTATTATTATCCCCATTTTATGGATGAGAAAGTGGAGGAGGAACCTATCCAAGACAATCAGTGATAGGGCCAGGAATCACACTTCCTTCAACCTATATCCTGTGTTATATTTGTTTCTTGACACATTTATAATTCATATCATTAATTTTGAAAAGACCCTGATTTTAAGATATTCCCTGCACCATGAACTGCAGATTTGCCCATGAACACTAGAAACGTTTGGTGGCAAGTGGCAGCAAAACCAGCTAAAATATTGAGTGCTATAATGCTATGGACCCAGCACCTTGCTAAGGTATTGGAGATATAGACGTAAACAAAAGGAACGTGGTCCCTGCCTTCATTAGCCTACAGTCTGGGATAGAAATACTCAACGTGCTCCTACAGCCTCAAAGAAAAATGCTATTGGACCGGAAATTGTAAATACCTGAAAACATCCCTGGTAATTGATTCATCATCACTCTTAAACCTATTACACAAACTCTAAGAATAACTAATGTTTTGGCCGGGCGCAGTGGCTCACGTCTGTGATCCTGGCACTCTGGGAGGCCGAGGCGGGTGGATCGCTCAAGGTCAGGAGTTTGAGACCAGCCTGAGCAAGAGCGAGACTCCGTCTCTACTAAAAAATAGAAAGAAATGATCTGGACAACTAAAAATATATATATATAGAAAAAATTAGCTGGGCATGGCGGCGCATGCCTGTAGTCCCAGCTACTCGGGAGGCTGAGGCAGAAGGATTGCTTGAGCCCAGAAGTTTGAGGTTGCTGTAAGCTAGGCTGACGCCACGGCACTCACTCTAGCCCGGGCAACAAATCGAGATTCCATCTCAAAAAAAAAAAACTAATGTTTTATCTTGAATTTTAAAAATGCTCTTAGGGATGTGTAAATTAGTGTAACCTTTTTGGAAGGCAATTTATTAAAAAATCAAAAATTTAAATATACACACTCTTTAAATCACCAATACAATGAAATAAGGAGAACAATATACAAAGATATACAAACACTCCATGCATCATTCATTGATTCAGCCAATATTTACTGAAAGCCTACTTTTTGCCCGGCTGTGTAACAGGTAAGGGAGTTGTTCAGTGAACAAAACAGGTAAGATCCTGGTCTCACAAAGCTCACATTCTAGTGCTGTTTTGCATTATTGAAAAGCTGGAAACAATGTAAATGTGTATCTACAAAGGATTGATGAAACAGATTACGGCACCAGCTTATAATGCTCAAACTCTTGAGAGGCCTCTTCCCATGACACTGAAAATAAAATCCAGACTTCTAACCACGATCTGGGGCCTGTCTAGCTCTCTGGCCCCATCGTCCTACTTTCTGCCTTGCCTGCTAGGCTTCGGTGACACTGTCCTCTTAAGTTTCTGGGACACACCAGGGTCCTTCATCCTTCATACTTCCCACTTCCTCTCCCTGAAGTGCATCCCGCTCACCCTCCCAGCCAGGTCCCTCACGTCCCAGCCCTTCCCGGCTCCTCTCTTGGCTGTCTCCTTCCCAGCACTCAGGTCTCTGCTTCGGTGTCACATACTCAGAGAGGCCCTTCTTGGCCACTCTCCTTCAGCAAGGAACTCCCTGACTCTAACACGGCCACATCTGCTCCTTCCTCACACCTCAAACATGAAGTTACGTCTTGGCTGGCTTGTTTGTTTATTATCTGGCATCTGGCTCCCCTGTTAGTTCTAAGTTCCATGCCAGAAAGAAACTTGTCTACTCTATTCACCACTGTTAATTAACACTGTTAATTAGCCTCATACTTAATAAGTGCTTAATAAAGATCTCTTGAAAGAAGAAAAGAATGAATGGAACACCCCGTGCAGGTGTTAAAAAGGCTGAGGTAATACCGACATGGAAGGATGCCCGGGATTTAGGTAAAAACAGAACAACGTTGCTTTGTTGTAGAACAGTCTGTAGAGTATGGGTCCATTTTTATTTAAAAAGATACAACAAAAAATGTTTGGAAGGATATACATTTTTAACAGTGGTTAACAGTGGTTTTTGGAGGGGTGAGATTATGAGGAACTTTCATCCCTTAGGTATATGTTTCTGTAATATTTGAAACTTTTTAGGAGTGTATGTAACTTATACTATTCCATTTAACAGGAAAATTTCAAACATTTACAAAAATACAGTACAATGTACCAAACCAGTGTCACCAATTGTCATTACATAGCCATGTTTCATTTAATCTCATCTATTCTGCCACATCTTGAATTATTTTGAAGCAAATCCTAGACATTCTATTATTTCATCTGTACATGTTTCAATATGTATCTCTAAAAGATAAGTACTCCTAAAAAATCATAACCATAATACCATTATCACACCTACAAAAATTTACAATAATTCTTTTAACATCAATTATCACATGTCTAGTCAGTGATCATATTTCCCTCATTGTCTTACAAATTTTTTTTTTTTTCTTTTGAGACAGGCCTCGCCTGGGCTAGAGTGCAGCAGTATCCCCATGGCTCATAGCAACCTCAAACTTCTGGGCTCAAGCGATCCTCCTGCCTCAGCATCCCAATTAGTTGGGACTACAGGCACGTACCACCACACCTGGCTAATTTTTAAATTTTTTGTAGGGACAAGATCTCATTATGTTGCCCAGGCTGGTCTTAGACTCCTGGGCTCAAGTGCTCCTCCTGCTTTGGCCCCCCAAAGTACTGGGATTACAGGTGTGAGTCACTATGCCTGGCCTGTCTTACAATTTTTAAAATAGTTTGTTTTAATTAGGATCCAAATAAAGACCATATGGGGCAATTGGTTGGTATGTCTCTTAAGTCTCTTTTAAAAAAAATGAAATATAATTAACATATTAAAAATGCATAGAACTTCAGTGTTTAGTGGGATGAGTTTTGACAATCACATATACCTATGTAATTACCAATAACAACAAGATAGAGAACATTTACCTCCCCCTAGAAAGTTCTCTCATGCTCTTTTGCCCCTTTCTAGCCAACCCCATCCCCATTCCCACTATCTGATTTCTATCACTACAGATTAGTTTTGCCTATACAGTACTTGAATGTTATATACAGTAGTCCCTTATCCATGGTTTTCCTTTCCAAGGTTGCACTTACCTGTGATCAACCATGGTCTGAAAATATTACATGGAAAATTCCAGAAATATGTCCAGCTATCCACACTGTATACACTACCCCCTTGTTACTGTATAGGAAAAAATATAGCGTACTATATGTAGGATTCTGCACTATCTGTAATTTCAGGCATCTACGGAGGTCTTGGAATGTATCCTCCATGGATAAGGGGGGGACTACTGTAAATGCAATCATGTAGTATGTACCCTTTGATGTTTGGTTCTTTTGTTTAACATAATGTTTTTTAGATTCACTCATGTTGCTGTGTGTGTCAGTAGTTCAGTCTCCTGCTGAGGAGTATGCCATTGTATGGATATACCACAACTTGTTTATCCATTCACCTGCTGAGGGACATTTAGATTACTTCCAATTTTGGGCTGTTCTGAATGGGGCTACTATAAACATCCCTGTATGGGCCTCTTTGTGGTTATGTTTTTATTTATCTTGGGAAAATATCTGGGAATGGAATTCCTGGGTCATAAGGTTTTATAAGAAACTGCCAAACTGTTTTCCATTTCCAAAATGGTTTTACTATTTCATGTTCCTGTCACCAATGTATGAGAATTCCAGTTGTTCTATATCCTTGTCAATATTGATATTGTTGTCCTTTTTGAGTTTATAGTCATTCTAATAGCTATGTCAGTTTTAATTTGCATTTCCCTGATGACTAATAATATTGAGCATCTTTTCCTTCGCTTAGTGGACATTTGTGTATCTTTTTTTGTGAAATGTTTGTTCAAGTTTTTTGCCCATTTTAAATTGGGCAGTTTGCCTTTTTAGAATTATTAGGAGTTATTTATATATATTGGGTACAAGTTATTTGTGATGCAAATTTTTTTCTCCGTCTGCAGTTTATCTATTTTCTTAATGTAGTCTTTTGATAAACAGAAAATTTTACTTTTGATGAAGTCCAATTTATTTAATTTTTTTCTTTTGTGAGTAGTACTTTTTATATCCTAACCAAGGAATCTTTGCCTACTCAAGGTTGTGAAGATTTTTTTCCTATGTTTTTCTTCTAGAAGCTTTATGGTTCTAGGTTTTCTATTTCAGTCTATGATCCACCTTGAATTTTTGGATACAGTTAAAAGGCAGGGGTTGAGGTTGTTTTCCATATGTATAATCTATTGTTACCACCATGATCATTAAAAAGGTTTTCCTTTCTCTGTTTAATTGACTTGGCATCTTTGTGGAAAATCAATTGACCATATACATGTGAGTCTATTTCTAGATTTCTTATTTTGTTTTACTAATTTATTTGCTTATGATTACACCAGTGCAACACTGTCTTGATTACCATAGCTTTACAGTAAGTCTTGAAATCAAGTAGAGTAAGTCATTCAACTTTTTTCTTCTTTCTCAAGATTGTTTGGTTACTGGATCCTTTACATTTCTCTGTAAATTTTTCTTACATCTTTCTTCAAAATAGTCTGCTGGAATTTTGATAAGGGACTGTGTTGAATCTATCATTTTACAGAAAACGGACATCTTAACAACAGAGTCTTCCAATCCATGAACATGGTATACCTCTTCATTTATTCATGTCTTTAATTTTGCTCAGCAACATTTTGTATTTTCAAGGTAGAGGTCTTACATGTCTATTTTAGTTCTGTTTTGTGTTGCTATCACATAAAAGAGGTTTATTTGGCTCATAGTTCTATAGGCCAGGAAGGTCAAGACTGGGTAACCACATCTGGTGGCTTCTGGTTAGGGCTTCACAATGTATTAAAAATGGTGGAGAAATGGAAGGATAACTGGGAATGTGTGAAAACAGCAAACATAAGAGGCAGTCTCACTTTATAACAATCGCTTTTGTAGTAACTAATCCGGTTCCATGAAAATTAATCCATTTCTAAGAGAACTTATCCAGTCTTGCAAGAAAAACATTAATCCATCTTAACAACCTAATCACCTCTTGGATGCACCACCTCCCAATACTGCCACATTGGTGACCAAGCCTCAGTATGAGATTTGGTGGGAATAAACCATATTCAAACCATAGTAGTATCTTTCTTTGGATTTATTCTTAGGTATCTGATGCATTTTAGTCCATTTTGTGTTGTTATAATACACTACCACAGACTGGGTAATTTATAAAGAAATGAAATTTGTTTCTCATAGTTCTGGAGGCTGGAAGTCCAATATCAAGGCACCAGCATCTGGTGAGGGCCTTTTTACTACGTCATCCCACTGCAGAAGGCAAGAGGGTGATAGAGGGCAAAAGAGACAGGAAGTGGGTCGAACTCATTCTTATATCAGAACCATTTCTGTGATGACTAACCCACTCCTGAGATAATGGCATTAACCCATTCACAAGGGCAGGGCCCTCATGACTTAATCACCTCTTAAAGGTCCCACCTCTCAACACTGTTGCACTGAGGATTAAGTTTCCAACAAATGACCTTTGGGAGATACATTCAAACCACAGCATGATGTTTTAAATTGCTATTGTAAATAGTATTTTAAAAATAAACTACACTTTTCAGGACAGTTTTAGATTTATAGAAAATTGCAAAGATAGTTCAGATAGTTCCCAAATACTACATACCCATTATTATTAACAATATGATATGCTACAATTAATGAACCAATATTGATATATTATTGACACTGTTTTTTGTTTTTTTTTTAGTAGAGACGGGGTCTTGTTCTTGCTCAGGCTGGTTTCGAACTCCTGAGCTCAAACAACCTGCCTGCCTCGGCCTCCCAGAGTGCTAGGATTACAGGCATGAGCCACCGCGCCCGGCCGACACTGTTTTTTAAATTTTATTTTCCAATTCTTTGTTACTCAGATTCTTAAGCCTCTTTGGTTTCTTTCTCTATTTCTCTTTGCTCCTCTACAACTTTTTCTTAAAGAGATTAAGTTCTTAGGCCAGGTGTGGTGGCTCACACCTGTAATTCTAGCACTCTGGGAGGCCCAGGGGGGAGGATCACTTGAGCTCAGGAGTTTGAGCTTGCAGTAAGCTATGATGATGTCATTGCACTCTACCTGGGGCAACAGAGAGAGACCTTGTCTCAAAAAAAAAAAAAAAAACCTAAAAAACCCAAAATTATTAATAGGTTCTTTGTCTCTATAGATCTTCCCGCAGTTTGGATTTTGCTGATTGCATCCACAGGTATTAATTGGCATTTTCCTCTGTCCCTTGTATTTCCTGTAAATTGGTAGGTAGGTGTAGAAGCCTAATCTGATTCAGGTTCTTTTTCCAAAAAAGTACTTCACTGATGGTGCTATGTACTTCTATCAGGAGATACATAATGTTTACTTGTCTATCATTTTGTGATGTCAGCAGCCATTGCTGCTCAAAGCCCAGACCCATTATTCCATTAGATATTCTAACTCTCTTCTTCACTTATTAACTGAACTTCTGCTATAAAGACATACTTCCCACTGTAAATGATCTGGTTATTCTGAGGTACATATCACATAGGAAGGGCAGGACATGAACTTTCCTTTTATTTACCAGTTTTAATTCATATTAGTGGTTCCTTAGCATCTTCAAAGGCAATAAATGAATTAAGAAAAATATTTACAACAAAATGGATTTAAACATATTTGATGTTTTCAATCCATTGTAGTTAATATTCTGGATATAAACTGATGTTTATATGTTCCATCTTGGACCAGTAGAGCTTATTCAGGTTGGCTCCTACCTTAGTTTCTTAGGGCTGCTATAACAAATTATCAAAAACTTGGTGGTTTAATAGAAATTTATTCTCTCATAGTTCTGGAGGCTAGAAGTCTGAAATCAAGGAATTGGCAGGGTTGGTTGCTTCCGGAAGTTCTGAGAAAGAAACTGTTTCATGCCTCTCTTCTAGCTTCTGGTGTTTGCTGACAATCTCTAATGTTCCTTGCCTTGTAGATGTGTTGCTCCAATCTCTGCCTCGATCTTCATGGCATTCTTCCCTTTGTCTCTGTGTATTAAATCTTTTTCTCTTTTCTAAGGACAACAGCCATTAGATAAGAGCCATCCTAAGTCCAGGATGACCTCATCTTGAGATACTTAATTACATTTGCAAAGATAACATTTCCAAATAAGGTCACATTTATAGGTACCAGGGCCTAGGACTTGGAAATATATGAGGGGAGGGCACAATTCAACACACTATAGTTTCTGAGTCTTTTGAGATGACACAATGTCTTTGATATTTTTCTTGCTTTTTGTATGACATTATGTTCTAGGTTCATCTTGTACATTTCCTGACCTAGACCTGGAATTAGTCATGTCTCTAGGAATCCCTGATTCTTTTTAGTGGAAAACGGTATTTAGAGATCACAATATAGGTGTAAGAATATATTTCTTTTATACTCAGCAAAAACAATTTTCACTAAATAAAAGTACCCACTAACACTTCTAGAATTTCTAAAGAATCTGTTCTAGAAAAATAACGCAAACCATTTGAGATGCTAAATTAAAAAAGACATTCTTTGTAGGATTATTTATAAAAGCAAAAATTTGAAGCAGCATAAACAATTACCAGAGATATTGCTAAATAATTTATGATATAGTCCCTTAATGGAATATAATGTGGCCATAAACAATGATTTAACAAAGATGTTTAGCAACAGGAAAAATGCTAATGCTATAACACTAATAACAATAAAAGGATATAAAAGTGAATTAAGATTATAATACACAAAACTATGTTTATGAAAAATGATTGGAAAAATAAATTGCTATTATGATTATCTGAGGGTGATGAGATTAAGAGTGATTATTTTTATTTTTTTGAACTATGGCTATTTTACTTTAAAAATACTATATTTGTATGTATGTATGTCTTTCTGCACACGCACACACACACACACACACACACACACACACACACACAATAGTTAAACAGTGATTCTTCATCAAAGAACTCTGGGACCCCTGCCTTAGAGGCCCTCACAGATATTGCTGTTCTGCCCTGGGGGTCCTTGGCGCTAACTGGATTACTGCCTCTAACTTCAAAGCCAAACCTTTACATATAACTCAATGTGACCAGATCCCCAAGGAGAACATGCTACTGTCTCTGCCTCCGGCTGTCTTACCCTCAGCTGTAGAGCTTTTGCAGGCAAATTTCCTGTTTGGCCTCCTGTATTCCCACTCTGGCTCACAAAAGTTCCAAGTTGTACTGTCTGAACTACCACTTACGATTGTCTTCCTATGATCTAAATGTGTGCAAATAATAAACACAGAGAGGGTGGAAGAGCAGAACTGTCCCAAATTATTTTCTTCCTCCTGGCCTTAGGTGACTCCCAGACCAAATGTGAAAAGGAAATTTTAATCCCATGTCTAAGGCTGAATGGAAAGTTATTCTGGGTCTTCCTTCTGTTAAATCAGTTTGCTAAACTACTGCCATTTGGGGGTCTCTAGTAGAGGCATCATCCTTTCCTGGTTCCCAGCTCCTGAACGTCAGCATCCTAAACAATGGTTGTTTGTTTGGGCAGATTAAGAACGCTACATAAAGAGGAGACACAAAAAAGCCCAAAGGATTTTGCTTAGCTTAGTAACACATCTGAGAATGGAATAACTGCCAGTGACTCACTACCACCAGAGGCTGGGTCCTAGTGTCATCAAGTTTGTTACTGCTTTTCCCATATGAGAGACAGTGCTACTGACCTACTTTCAAGAGGTCATGTCCTCTCTGAGTGGCTTACACAACTCCAGGGAGGTGACCAGTCATACTTTCTTGCCCCGTCTCCTTTTAACAAGGCCCTTCTGTAAGACAGCTGCCTGGGCAGTCTTCTGGCTGGACACTGAGTTTTCCTCTGTGGAAGGCCAACTGGTCTACCCAAGGTTGTATGTGGCCTGGTTAGGTGCTTATACTCTTATTTACTGAGCTATGCAGCCCAGACAGCTCAGGGAAGGGAGGTGGTGAGGGGGCAGCCGGGACAGCTCACCTGCTGGGTGGTGGCCAGACAGTACTCTGCTGTGCTCAGGATGCTGCAGATGAGGCAGAGCTCCTCTAGGGTGAACTTGGCTACTTCTGAGCCCTCCTTTTCCTTGAGGAGGCTGCTGATGGTCAGCCCTCCACTGCTGGTTGTGGTTCTAAGGAAAAGGAACAGGAACTAGTCAGGCTAGAACTTCTAATTTGCTTCCTGAACTGGAAACTGCACATTTTAAAACAAAGAAAAGGGGGAAGGAAAGGCTGGACATGGCCCAAATTAAATCATATACAATGAATCCTTTTCCTTTTGACCTCACCTTGACTACCCTCTGTTTAGATTCTCTCACCATCAGAAATAGGAAGAGGCAATTCCAAGAGTCACCCAGTAATTAGTTATATTAACTGTCATCTGATACTCACAGAAAAGGCTGCTGAGCCGCGTCTCTCTTCAGCTTGGAATTTCCTGATATGTGGAACTCATTTAGCATCAGTTGTAGCACAAAAGCTAGTTCCACAACTGTTATTCTCAGTTAAGAAAAGTCTGCATGGGAATTTATACATGTGCTTGTGGAGGAGGACATAAGTGAATGTTAAGACACAGTTCCTGCCCAAGGCCCTAACTGCTTCGAGAGACCAAAAAGCATCGCACATCCTCTTATGATTATCTTCTTTGTGCTCTTCTGTGTTTTCTAAGCTATGACAAACTTATATTATCTTGATAATCAGGGCAAAAGTTATTAAAAATTTAAAAATAATTTTTATCATAGTCAAAGAAGTTCTCATTAGTAAAACATATCTGTCACTTCATAGCTCCCGGAGAACATAGGATTTTATCTTCTTTCTTCCAAAAAATGTAAAACTCCCATATGTGACATATTTTAGTGACAATGACAGAAATTAATGCTAGAACTGTTAAATTTAGCTCTGGGGATGATTTGGAAACACTAAATTTAGAAGCATTACTTTAGGTCATATTCTATTACAGTTGAAATTGCTATATAACCAAAAAATCCCTAAAATCCTAGTTGAGTGACCCATTTATTTCAAGTAATAAGCAATATAATAGTATTCTAATGTCCCAGAATAATACAGGAGAGTCACCAAAATTAGGAGCTGTGCTATGCAACGCCCTCTGCCCAAATCCTATGGCGTCTTTAAACATTAGGCTCTGTCCAGCACAGAAAGATGCATATACCATAAGAGAGACTTTAGAACCTAATCAGACTGAGGGAAGAGCAGATTCATTCCTTAAATCTAATTATCATTCCAGGGCACAGTCTCATTGAATGAGGCTTGAATGAAATTGCTTATGCTATTTAATAGTTATTTCTACCATAACCATACTTTTTTTTTTGGCAAGTACCTATAGTTGAATCCATGTCAATTAGATATGGATAAAATAGGATTGATTCCCTTGAGTCTACTGCAGTAAGATTTGACCTACAATGGCAGCCAGTCTGGGCATTTCCTCTAATGGTCTTGATCAGCTGTGGAATGTCATTAGAAAGGAAATAGTTTCAGACCCTGGGGAACTCAGTAAGAGTGCTTTCCTCCCTGATACTCTTAGTAGTTCAGTAAACAACCTCAGAGTGGATTTCCTTAAAGATTCCCATATTTAGGTATATCTGGATCTAACTTTACCGCTCAGACCATGAAGAACAGGACTCACTTGGGCAGGTTGCCAGAGAGGATTTTCCAGGCGTATTCTCGGAGGTACTTCTGGAAGATGGTGGTCAGAGCTATCATTGGTTCCCCCGTACTGAGTTGAGAGCACTGCACCATGCACTTCTTGTAGTAGACAAAAAGGTCAGCACAGCTGGGGAGCACGGCACCCCCTTCATCAGTGTTGGGCTTAGGGGGCCCCTGGGATTTGAAATCAGCCACAAACCGATCTATCAGCTCTCCAAGGTTCCTAGTAAAAAGAAAACCTAACATGTTAGTTTACTTGAAGAAAGATAAAGCAAGTGTGTTTTGCAATGTACATAAATTACTGCCACAAATAATCATTCCTAATGCTTTTAAAATTGGATCCATTTTTATCAATATTATCATTCACCACCACCACCACCACTCCTACAATAACAGCAGCAATAAAATTTGACATTTGTATGTTGTTTTATAAATTTTTACCATTATCACATTTGACCTAAACTCCTTTGAGTAAGACAGGGTATTATGGGCCCCTCTAAAAGATGAGAAGATTAAGTCCTAGAAAGTTTGTTACACAATTTAGTGGTAGAGCTGAGCCTAGAATCTACCATTTAAGTAGGCATACTGGTCCTACTATTGTATTAGAATTTCCCCTTTCCATAAATGGAAACCCTAAATAATAATGGTGGTGATCATTTTATGAGCACCATCTCATCGAACTTCATTTACTTTTCACAATAACCTTTTGAAGTAGGTACTACTCCTATTCTCATTTTCAAAGAGTTAGGTAGAGAAAAGTTAAGTTCCTTGTCCAAAGTCATATAGCAAGAAAGTGGGGAAGCCAGAACTCAAAACCAAGCAGCCTAGATCGAAGGCTCATGCTTTTAACCACTTCCTAAAACACAACAAGTTTATGAAGTCAGAAAATATTCAGACATCATGAACCTAACTGTGTCCAAGAGATAGATGCCTAAACAAAGACAGTCTGTAAAAAATATTCCAATTCTTTCCTTCTCCTTTAATGCAGTTTTTTCTTAGAATGTCCAGAATTAAAGGTGTAAAAAAGTCTTAGGAAAAGAGAGGGTATGAGCAGCTCCAGGCTTGTCCCAGGCCACGGTGGGGATGATGGTTACGTTTTCCTTCCATTTCCCATTCAAACGCCCCTGAATTTGTCTCAGTTGTATTGAGTCACTAACAGTTAGAATCCAGCAGGGCTGTAGTAATTGCTCTCTGCACAGCTGTGCTGTGTGAAAATGGGAGGAGTCGCCACCACCCTTAACATTTTGCATCTTTTTAGGTTGCTATGTGTGGATACAGGAATCCAGCTGTGTTTTAAAAATGTATTTATACAATAGCCAGAGATAAAAAGACAAGAAACACACACATCATTAATTAGCAGGAATAGAAGAAAATTGACATTCTTCTCAAGAGCTTTTGTTATTGAAAGTTTATTATATCCAGATGTGGCTACTCTGCCCTCAAAGAACTTCAGGCCCAGGCTAGGTCTGTGTTCCTGTTGATAGTCAGAAAGGGGAGGGGATCTCATTAGTTGACCTTGGAAAGCTTCACAGTCACCGCCCCTATTCCTCACGACCTCTCTTCCCCTCACTTTTCCATTGCATCTCCAGCCTGTGCCCCACAGCTGACCCCAAACTCCAGCCAGAGTCACCTCTCAAAGGCTCCACTTCCTCCTGGGCGGCTGCCTGTATGCCTCCCTGGCCAGCACGCTCTCCCGCCACCTCCCCACTCATCCTAGCTCAGCTCATCTCACCTGCACGACGTGGATTCATACCAAGCCTGTCTCTCAGTTGGGACTTCTATCATCTGTCACTCCCTGACACTTTTCTTTTTTAAACTTTACTATGCAACATAAGGACATAACGTATTCAAGAAACACGCCAACCTTCTCCTACCCTGGGCCCACAGCAGGCAGTGCTAATTAACAACAACCCCCTCTTTCACCGATCTTTCTTTTAATTCCGGAATCCTTATTGAGACAGCACGCCAGCCAGTCATCTCTAATAAGCTGAAGTTGGTACCAAAGGTGAAAGGAGACTCTTCCATTGCATGTATGTTATCATAAGCTCCCTGAGAGCAAGAATGATGCTTATGCTACTTCTGCTGCCCCTGGACCACCCCCATGCTTATGTGTGAGGCGAATCTTCATGCCAGTGCCCCATTCATACTTAGCCGATCAATCTCCACACTTCGTTCCTAAGGGATGGGAATGGAGGGGTGGGAAGGTGGAGATGGGATGGGAGCTGCTGCAGTGGAGGAGAACATTTAACAGAAGGCAAAGATTCCACTAGTCTTATGAGAGATTCTAATCTCCGAAACAACAGTGCCAACCAAAACAGGGCCCAGAGCTCTGAAGTGTTTTTACTTTAATTACTCATCTATTCCCCTAGAAGATAGATACTTCCCCTTCCTATTTCAGAGCCAAACCAATGAGTAAGGTCATAAATTAATTATGATCATAGAGCATAAAGAAAATTTCCACTTCAAAAAACTCTAAAGATCTACATTTTGCAGAATGCCTATTGGGTTACTTTTGACATCGTTCTCTAGAGTGGATGAGAAATAAACCAGTCAGAAACCTTTCTTCCTCTTCCATCTTTCACTTCACATCAGCATGCTTCACTGCCATATAAGACATTAGGAAATAAGTCGTCAACATTTCACAGAAGAGTACGAGTTATCCCAATGGGAATGGGTAAGGTTCATTAGCTTTGGATAGATGATCCAATCCAACCAAATACTGATCAAGCACTTACTATGTGAAAGGCTCAGTGGGTTCTAAGTATAAGATACAAATGAATTCAGCTAAAAAAAAAAAAAAAAGGTTATGATTTCTTCCAGGCACTAAACACTACCCTGAGTTTTAACAAGATCTTTTTGCATGACTACTGGAGAAAGGGCTGTATGGCACAATGACCTGCTGAATGCAATCACAAGGAAGTGCCTTTTAGGCCATAAAGCAAGCGTAATCGAGTAAGTATTTATAAAGGGTCAAGTCCTGATTTAGGTGTTGCAGGGGTTAAGACACAATCTCTGGGCTGGGTGCGGTGGCTCACGCCTGTAATCCTAGCTCTCCGGGAGGCCAAGACGGGCGGATTGTTCAAGCTCAGGAGTTTGAAACCAGTCTGAGCAAGAGCGAGACCCTGTCTCTTTTAAAATTAGAAAGAAATTAATCGGACAACTAAAAATATATAGAAAAAATTAGCCGGGCATGGTGGCGCGTGCCTGTAGTCCCAGCTACTCGGGAGGCTGAGGCAGGAGGATCGCTTGAGCCCAGGAGTTTGAGGTTGCTGTGAGCTAGGATGACGCCACAGCACTCTAGCCCAGGCAACACAGTGAGACTCTGTCTCAAAAAAAAGACACAATCTCTGCCCATTAGAAGCTTTCAATCTATTTGGGGAGACTGGACCTACACCATTCCTATTTAATGCTGCGTACCACAATCTTCTCGGTCTCTCTCTCTTACTAAGCTATAAGCCTATGAACTAGGCATTGTGCTGGGTGCATTATAAATACAATCTCATTTAATCCTCACAACAGCCCTGAGTAGAAGGCATTGTTATCCCCATTTTATAGATGAAGAAATCAAAGTTGAGAATATGAAGTATTCCCCAAGGTCACAGGATATATTGGAGTTTGAATCGGAACTTGGGTCTGATTCTGAGCTTCATCCACTATACCGTGCTCTAATTTCGAAGCTATAAAGCACTACACAGTTATATGGTATTACTGCTATTATTTATTTTCTCTTCAGCTTAAAGAAACATGTTATGGATGTGTGGTTTCTTTTACTCTCTTCCCTGCAGCTTGAGTTTTACACTCAAGAACTGTATAAGCATTTTAGGGTGTCAGGTGAACTACTGTTGGGAGTTCCACTGATAAATTACATGCTCTATCAATAAAGATGATGGCTGAGTGGTTATCAGTAGACATAAACGTTAAAACGAAGAGAAAGAAAATCTCATCACAGACTGGGCTTATTCATGGATGACCAAGGCAGTTTCTTCTGCTGGACCTGCAATAAGCATTCACAGGAAAATATTCTAATTGGAAAGTAAAGTAGTGAGACACTGGGAGAGGAAGATAGTAGTCAGAAGAGTGGCAAAGGAGGTGAGCAAGAACAAAGCAGCTTAAGAGCCCCAGAAAGTTATAGAACTTGTTGACTCGGGGGTACTCACACTAATTTGTATCCCTTCCACTTTTCTTTTGGTTGGGGCCGAGGACTGGGCTTTGGTGTGGCTGCTGAGGTTGGGGCGCCAAGGTTTGGCTTGAGCTGAGAGATCAGTTACATAGAGGCAAATGGAGCAAATAAGTAAACATACTGAGGATGCTGGGAGCCAAGATCCTTGCTGTTGCAGAAGGTAGTTACCAACATGGAAAGGAGGAGGCTACAATAAACCCTGCGGTGTTAGATTAGAATTGGAGGTATCAGCGTAAACTCATGGGTCTTAATATACGAATAGGTATAAGAATAGATATAGATGTGTGTGAAGTGTGTTTATGTGAATGTTTACACATACACAGACTTCTTAGCTCCCTCAGCCAGAGGACCTAGAAGCAATGACACCTGAGCAGCAATGAGCACACCTGAAGCCCAGAACCTGGTTTCCAAATATCATTCTCCACCAAAGGAACAAGAGATCCTTGGGAAAATAGAAGACTCCAGAGCTGGGTTATGAAAGCACAAGATAAGCCTGGCATATTTTCTTGTGCCAGAGAGGAAGGATGTGCTCAAAAAATGATAGGGGCATGTGAAAAGGGTGAAGAGCTGGCTTGAAGAGGCTCCCACTGGCCAAATCAATGACAATTTGAGCATTAAAATAAATAATGATGGATCCTGGAAGAACAAAAGGACATTAGTGGAAAAACTGGTGAAATTCAATGGTCTGGAGATTAGTAAATCATGTATCAACGTTAACTTGCTACTTTTGATAACTCTTCTGGGGTTATATAAGATGTTAACATTAGGGGAAGCTGGGTGAATGGAACATGGGAAATTTGTACTATTTGTGAAATTTTTCTATAGATATAAATTTATTCCAATATAAAGTAGAAAGAAAAAAGATAGTAATGCTTATAATCTATTGAATCCACAAGCCTATGCTGATATATATATATATATATTATATATATATATATATGAAGTGAAAGCTTTTTCTTAAAGTAGAATGCCAACTAATAAAGGCAGAAGAAATAATGGAGTTAGAAAAATCACCATTTGTCAACCATTTTAGTAATAAATGATTCAGGCAAGATTCATTAATGGGTGGAAAAATAAGTAAGTGAAAGATGAGGAAAAGGTTATTGATACAGTTTCAAATTTCTCCCAACATTTATTAACTACTTACTAATAAATAGACATACCTGGTAGAGACAATATCTAAACCAAGTAACAAAAATGGACATCACAAGTTATGGAACAAACTGACATTTTGTGCCTCCTGGTATGAATTACTAAGAACACAGCAGCACTTCTGTATAAATTGTAAATCACGAGGAAACATCAGACAGATTCAGAATGAGGGACATTCCACAAATTGGCCAATACTCTTCAAAAATTTCAAGATCATGAGAGACAAAGAGAGAGTTATTATTCTGCATTGAAAGAGACCAAAGAGACATGACAAATAAATGCAACCTGTTTAAAAGAAATCCTGGATTTCTTTTACAAAACGTGATTGCACAACTGGGGAAACAGAATGGAGCCTATGGATTAAATGGTAATACTGCATCAATGTTAATTTCCTGATTTTGATGGCTGTTCTGTGGTATTGTAGATTGTGTCCTTGTTTCTAGGAAATATACATTGAACTATTAAGGAGTAGTGGGGCATCATGTCTGCAACTTGAGAATTCAAATGGTTCAGAGAAAAAGTACACATGTGCACACATATGTGAGCCTGTATGTGATAGAGAGAAGGGAAAGAGAATTATTAATTGAGAAATTTGGATGAAGGATATCTAGGAGCTCTACGTACAATCCTTGCAATTCTCTTGTAAGTTTGAAACTAACTGAAAGTAAACAACAAACATAATTACTTCACAGAGAGATTCGAGGCTTGATGAAGCTGGAAAAGATAGGGGCTCTATTTTAACAAAAGTTATTAGAAGGAACTCAGAAAAATGGGCAGACATGGAGTCACCAATGACTTCCCTGACTGAGAATACACAGAATGGAGTGAAGAAAGTGTCATGCAGAAATCTCTTCTGCAGGAGTCAGCCAGAAGAAATCACTACACATTCCCAAGAGTAGGAGATACACTAACTTCCTCCTTGAACATAAATAAAAATTTAGAAAGTCATTTCAAGCACGTAAGGACAGCTTAGCCCAGCCTGCTAAAGATATGGCACAGGGACATCCCCGCTTCCTGCCTCCTCCCTGGCTCTGCAGCTGTCTTACGGCTGTTTATGAATTTTGGCTGGGGCAGGTGCTACCAGAAGTTTCCCTGGGAGGTGGGAGGCTGGGGAGGTGAGAGATTAGACTGCATGCCAAGCCCATCAGAAAGTTGGTACCACTGATAAGGCCACCCACCCACATGTGAGTCCTGGACAAGATCAGAGGGAAGGTAGGGCGGACACAGTTCCCGAGCACCATCTATGTGTGCCAAGGGCCAATATGTCATCATGTTTCATCCTCACCACAAAACCTGTGAGGTGGGCATTATTGCTGTCATCGTAGAAGGGATAAAGCAAACTTGGAGAGAGTAAGTAGCATGCTCGAGGTCCTGGGCCATTAAGCGTAACGCTTCGCATCCAGGTCTGCCTGGAGCAGGCCCAAGCTCTTTCCACTACAACGCGCTGCGTCTCTGTCATCTGGGAGCTTGTGAATAGTCTCAGATTTTCCTCCCTTGCAGATTTCTCAGTCAGAGCTACAGCAAGAGTAGTAAATTGCACAAAATCAGTCCCTACCTGACTTCCTTCCCCAGCCTCAGGATTCTTTGACTGAAGGGAGGAAGGGATCCCTAGAACTCCTTGAAATTACACTCATCATACTATGTGGGTATATGTGGATATTTTTGACAAGAAGATCTAAGGCCTTCGTTGGGTTCTTAAAAGGATCTATGACTTTTAAAAGGTTAATAACCACTGCTTTAGGCATTATTTGGTGTGATTCTTTCTTTTGACAGATGAGGAAATGGAGCTCTTTAACTCTATTTTCTACTTCAATTTCTTGCTGTTTATTCTGGAGCAACAATAGCACAACCTACGCAGTTCTCTGAGTAGCTTCTGCTCCCTCCCTAGTGCAGTGGAAACATCGTAGGGAGGCCAAACGGCAGGCTGAGCGGCCAGCACTACATCCTTCATAGAGAAATGGAGAGTCCCGCAGGGAGGGGGGTCTGGCTCTTCGCCCAAAGTATCATGAACAATGAGTGTACTTTGTATAAATCGAGGCCACGTGAAACGAGTGGATACCAGAATTATAATAATTCAGAAAAATGACTCTTTAGACTAGGTAGGTTTGGGGAAAGGATGTGGTTATATCAGACATGTGCTTTGAACCTTGGACCCAATAACTTTTAAGCCTTTTTAAAATAAAAATGTGGGCTGATAAGAGAAAATGAGGTTTTGGCTGAAAATAGTCATCCAGGTGGGTTGCTCTGAGACTGTAACTTTAATAGGCAAATAACCAACACTTTTTCCCATTCCTCATGGATGTCTTATTAAATTCCTGGGAGGAAACTTTTTGAATGCAGGAGACAGGGTGCTCTCCAAGGACTGAGCAGTGATAGTAACCGCTGCCCTTCTGTGTGCTTGCTGGACACGCCCAGTGGGTAGAGGGGAGGGGGGATAACTGGGCCTTTACTAGACAAACTCTTTTAGGGTGGGAGCAGGGGTTGCATTTGATAATGTAGAGGCTATTGTGCAAAGTTCACTTTATGGGATTTTATTTATTTTATTTTTTGAGACAGGGTCTCATTCTGTCACCCAGGCTACAGTGTAGTAGTGGTCATCATAGCTCACCACAATGTCAAACTCCTGGGAGACAGGGTCTTGTTCTTGCTCAGTCTGGTCTCGAACCCCTGGCCTCAAGTGATTCTCCCACCTCTGCCTCCCAAAGTGCTAGGATTACAGGTGTGAACCACCACACCCAGCCCATTTTCTGGGATTTTAATATGAAGTACTTTGTAATTGGGCATGAAATGGATAGAAGCAATGTATAAAATCAAATAGGTGAATAATGATATTGTTCCACGTAGTGTTTCTACTTGGAGCATTCTCTTAATATTTTGGTTTACCCCTGAAACATATTTGGAAACAAGAATCTGCTAAACCCATGACAGAAACATTGAAAAAAGACTGGGCAATCAGGACCTAAATGCTTTCCCAGAAAACTCCCCTCAAGAACTTTCAACCAGCCACTGCTGTCTTCCCTATGTGAGCCACTTTCTGGTCCCTCCTAAGTGTGTTCTTTAGCATGGCCTCCTCTCAGAGCCCAGGTCAGCCTGTCTCCAGTCCGCTTGGCCTGCTCCAGAAACCTGTCCTTTCCAAAATGTGCCTTCGAACATGGAAGGGCCTTCCACAGGTACTCTGGCTGTGCACAAAGATTCAGGAATGAGTAAGTGTCTTCCTTCTTTGCTAATACCGCTCGCAAAACAACAGACACTGGAACATGCACACATGCTTTGAATGTGAAGACACCTGGCCATGGTGGGCTATTTTATAAAAGCCTTGGGCAGCCAGGAGTTTGTGAAAAGCATATACTATATGAAATGGATGATCCATAAAATAAAATAAGAATCCACCAGTCCATACTGATATAAATAAACAAACGAATGGGGGAAAAGAAAAAAATTTCCTTACAGTGGAACTCCAATTAATAAATGTAGAAGAAATGATGGAAACAGACAATCAACATTTGGCAAACACTACAGAAATAACTGCTTCAGGCAGGAATCATTGAGGGCTGCTAAAATGAGTGGGCAAAAGTGTGATGAGAAGCAGGATATTTACATAATCTCAAAGCATCCCCCACAAGATACTTATTAATTACAAAGAGAAAAATAGTAACTTCCCAATGGAGAAAGCTGGCAAGTACCACCTTAAGCAAGTAATCAAAATTATCAGCAGTAATGGGACAAATCAACATGATGTGCTTCCTGACACAATGCACTGAGAAGGATACAATGTCACTTTTATGTTATTCTTGCCAGAAATGGATTTAATCAAGAAAAAATGAGGGGGGAGGTGGGATAGGGGAAATCACACCTAACGGGTAAAATGCACACTATCTGGGTGATGGGCATATTTATAACTTTGATTCAAGCAGTACAAAAGCAATTCATGTAACCAAAACATTTGTACCCCTGTGAAATTCTGAAAAAACAAAAAAAATTATATATACTCATTCCTTTCCCCTGAAGTACTTGGTTATGGATTAAGTTCTGTATTATTTTACAGAAAATCTAATGAGATAAATAACTATATTCTATTTCCAGCTGAAAATAATAGTATCATTTATTTATTTATTTTTTTTACAACCAAACCTTCCTTATGATATATAGGAAATAAGAAAAAGAAGACATAACCTATTAATAATATTTTTGCACTTATATCTCACATTTTTCTCAAATGACTTGAGTCAGCTAATTATATATATGGATATTAACCAATGCAAATCATCCCAGTAAGCAATTGGTACTCTTAAGATTATTGTTGTAAGATAGCAAATAAATATTTCTGCCTAAAAAAAAAAAACAAATGAACCAAAATTGAGGGTATTGTACCAAATAGCTGGTCAATATTCTTTAAAAGTATCAAGGTTGCCAGGCACAGTGGCTCGTGCCTGTAATCCTAGCACTATGTGGGGCTGAGGCAGGAGGATCACTTGAGGCCAAGAGTTCGAGATCAGCCTGGGCAACATAGCAAGACCCTGTCTCTAAAAAAAAGAAAACTAAAAATTTGTGCTCGCTTCGGCAGCACATATACTAAAATTGGAACGATACAGAGAAGATTAGTATGCCCCTGTGCAAGGATGACACGCAAATTCGTGAAGCATTCCATATTTTTAGGCAGGAGGATCACTTGAGCCCAGGAGTTTGAGGTTGCTGTGAGCTAGGCTGACGCCGCGGCACTCACTCTAGCCTGGGCAAAAGAGTGAGACTCTGTCTCCAAAAAAAAAGAAAAAAAAAAAAGTTAGCCAGGTGGGGTAGCACACACCTGCATTCCTAGCTACTTCGGAGGTTGAGGCAAGAGGATCACTTGTGCCCAGGAGTTTGAGGCTGCAGTGAGCTATTATCATGCCATTGCACTTAAGAAAAGACCGTCTCTCAAAAAAAAAAAAAAGTCTCAAGGTCATGAAAGACAAAGAAAAGACGAGGAACTATTTAAGATTAAAGGAGAACAAAGATATCTGACAGCTAAATGCATGACTATTGGGTCCTGGATCAGAGAAAAGACATTAATGAGACAATGTTAACTTCCTGATTTTGATAACTGTGGTTATATAAGATGTTAACATTCTCTGGGGAAGGGTGTGTGAGAATTTTTTTGTCCTATTTTTGCAACTTTTTTATAAGCTTAAATTATTTCAAAATGAAAGGTTGAATTACACTTGGAAACATGTATATTAGAGATCAGGCTTTCTCACGATAGCCAGGGCCTGACGTCGTAAAGCTTTGTGGGCTGATATATATCAGGGCTCAATACGGGCTCAGCACCCACATGGGAAGGGGAGGTTGGTATCCATATGGGATCTTATTAGAATCAAACACAGGTCTTGGAGATTTATAGACACAATAAATGATAACATTCAAAAGATATAAAAATATCCATAACGGGTTTCTAGGGAGGGTCACGGGCATGTCAAGTCCCCCCTTCAGCCTCTGGAAGGAGTTGTGTTTTCCTAAGACCTAATCATGTCCAGAGGGACAAGAAATGCAGGCGGAAAACAGCAAAACGTTCATCACTTACTTGTCCTGGGACTCAATATACACGTAGAGATGAGGCTCAAAACACTTGGAAACAATGCCATGAAATGGATTGTCCGGGGCTTTGGGCTTCTTTGGCTGCAAAGAAAAAAAGAAACCCTATACTTGAGCAATCTTTGCAATTTTTAAGCAATTTTAAAGAATACATCACTTCAAAGTTCATTCTTAACTTACAGCTAAGAGAGCACTCAATGTAACTGAAGTGGGAATATGTCCCGCACTATGATTCATCTCTGTCTGTGAACAAGAAGCCAGCTTTGTTAGCATCATTTACTTGCTTTGTGTGGTGAAAGATTTACTGCTGCTTTGATAACACATGCGTTTTCAATTTGGAAGCTAGTCATCATCTGACTGTGTTTTAAAAATTTAAATCCTGGCTAATAATAGCACCTCGTATTTGTATAGTGCCTTAGAATTTATAAAGTGCTTTCACACGATCTAATTTTGATAGCCTCCATTTACTGATTGTTATGGGCCAACACTTTGATATCAAATAATATGTCATCTACTCCTCACAATAATCCAATTATTACTACTATTTTACACCTCAAGAAATAGAGACTCAGAGGGTTCTAACAGCCTGTCCAAAGGCACGTGCAGAAGCTTTCTACTTCTTAAACTAGACTCTTTCTATTATAGCATCATTTTCCTGCAATGGAAAATACTTTAATACTCTATAATATAAATAAGTAAACATAAGAAAAAGAAGGGTGGGGAACCAACATAGGATTGCCAACTTTTTATTTTGCTAATTTCTCTTCTTACCACAAGTTTCTAAAAAAGTATTTTATATCTCCAAATTTTATAAGGCTAAATAAAATAGTAGCATAAGGGTAGTCCTTTCTAAGAAAGGATAGCTGGTAACTTTATTGCAGGTAGATAGACAAATAAATATAGACAGATAAGACTATATTATCTTTATTTTTTGCCCCTGACCACAAAAACACTAGACCAGCATTGGTCCCCAGACTGTTACTTGGAAATGTGGTTCAGAAGAAGTGGGCCCTGCACGGGAAGAAGTTTTAGGAATATCTTAATCTATTTATTTTGCTTATAGTTTCTTTTTTATGTATGCACAAAAGTGATATATGATAACAAAATCTATGAGTAAGTCTGAAGAGCTCATTCAGTAAGTATAAAATACAGATTCTAAATGATAATAGAAGATGGCTACATGATATTCCCACAAACTCATCTCAATCAATCTGCCGCAGGTCCTGACTGAATAGCGATGGCATTTCACCCGCCTCTGCCCACTAAGGTGCTCTTCTGCAGTGAGGAGGGACACTGGACCCTGTCACCACGTCACCCAGGTCCTCTTGCGGTGTTCTTAGTGTGAGTTGAAGCAAGAGGGAAACAATGGGAGGTTTGCTGAAGTTTCCTTTTTTCTTTTTTCCCCGGCAGGGCTGCCTCCTGCCTCTGCCTGCTTTATGAATGTGCTCATGTTTAGATAGTAGGTGCTGGAATTTCAGCTCAAACTGGTGTCTCCCCCTTTGCACTATCCAGCTCCCCAAAGGGTTGATTCTCAGCTTAAAAACTATACTAAGTCATCTAGCAGTAGCATTCAGGCTCGATTTCTGAGTGTGTGAATTCTGCCCAAAAGCTGCAGATGTTTAAGCTATTTCCTCCTGCAGTTTGATGGACTAATAAAAGGTTACTGTTGTCACAGTAAGGAGGTCTGCAGCTGGTCCCATTTCCTTTTATTACTATCCAATGTAAACAGATTAAATCTAACTGCTCAGATCACCAGAAGGGTACATTTTTAAATCAGAAATTCCTTATTTCTTCTCCCTCTTTCTTTTATACTTTTCTCAGTCTCCTTTCAGATCTCATTTTTTATCATTGGGAATATCTTGGCAACTGATTGTTCAGGCCCTCTTGTAAACTAAATACTTCTTTTCAAGTTCACGCTCCCTTCTCAACAGCCAGGCATAAACTGCAGCAGTGAGCAGGGACTGACCCTTACCTGGAGGGCCAACTGCCTACTGATTACAGCAACGCAATGGGGTGGGTGACCCAGGGAACTGGTAGGGGCCTTCGCTGCAACTACCTCTGGCTGAGTTTGCCACTAACATCGTGGAGTTCCTCCCCAGTACCCCACAGGGCTCCTCTGTTCCTGTGCACCCAGCTCAGGAGCCATCAGGCTGCTGGGAAGAGGGAGATCCTGGTGCTCCCGCCTAATCGGCCACAGGCAATACAAGTGCCAGCGAGGCAGTGGGAGGTCAGGGATGGCATCTGAGGAGGCATTAGTCACTGGTGCGTAAGTTTTACTACCAATGAGTAATAGCCCATGAAATTGCGGGTAGCTCATCTAGTCCTGGGGGTATTCATTTAGTTTATATATTTTTTTAAACAGACATAAAACCTTCAATTCAAAAGAAAGTCCACAATACAAGGTGACTCAAGACGGAACTGCTCTGAATCCAGGAACTTAGGTCCCTGGTCTCCTCCCAACTCCCCACAGCAACATCTGAGGGAATACCAAGGAACACGGTTTGGAAACTATTAGCCCTCTCGACAGGTAAAGAAACTAGGGGAGTCTAAAGAGAGTAAATAACCTATTTAAGGTCACATGATCAGTTAATGGCAGACCGGAGTATAGCATTTTCACCACCACATGACTCTGCTTTACTGCATGTATTTATGGGATGTCAGTGTTCTTTGTTCTTACAATGAGCAGGTCTTGGTCCTTATAGCAACAACTTCAAGCTTCCAGGATGAACAAAAAGCTCCAAGAGAAAGAAAAATCATATTTTACCTGGCAAAATTGATTTCATAGGTATAATATCATAGGCCTCTCTATCATAATCCAATTTAGTGACATCCGGAGACTACTAGTTAAAGGGATAACTCTTCGTGGCAGCACTAAAAGCATCTGAGCGTTCAACTGCACGATTCTGGACACGACAACAGCAGCCACTAGCACTGGGGAGACCTGAGGGCCCTGCCAATGGTGCTACTGCACAAAGCAGGCTCAGAGGGGACAAGTGACTCCATGTGGGTGGAGGTCCAGAAGAATGAGCTCTCCACCCAAGACTCCTCTTTCTACTGAGTCCTCACTCTCGAAATGTGGGAGGTGCATTTTATTTAGTTAGAAGAAATCTTTTGTTTTCTCCCATGCTAGCCAATAACATGATGGCTTTAAGTCAATTACAACTAATCCTATACATCTCTGGGATATCCCTCAGTTTTGTTCATTCATTTCTATTCCTGAGATTCATTTCTATGTCCTCCACTCTTTAATGAGACGTGAACATATTAAAAAAAAAAAAGCACTGGGAAAGGAACTGTAGTTTCTGACTGCTAGACCTGGCTTTCAGTCTTAGCTCCGCCACTTCCAAACTATGCGACTGTGGGCCAATCACTTAACCTCTCTCGGCTGCAGTTTCATCACCTATAAAATGAGAGGCAGGCATCGTGAAGACAAAATGAAATAAAGCATGCAAAAGACTTTTAAATTACAAAGCGCTATAAAAATGTAAGGTATCCATTTTTATTACCGTCATTTAATCAATGGACCAGACACATTTTATTGCGTCACTTCAGAACCGCTCCTGGAAATTCTGCTCTCTTAGCTCCTGCCAGGCTTGCGCACCTACCCTTACGATGCTGGGAACGCAGGCCTCGCTGCAAAATGTGTGGCTACGTGTTTCCCAGAGCTGGTCTTCCCAGCCAGCCTCCCTTTTGGTGGTGTCGGAGCAAAATAATACCATAAAATAATCCTCTAGCAGCCAAGTGTAGAAAATTCAAAAGAAGGATCACTAATCCAGAAAGGAAAAGTCCTGATTTATGGCTCTAACCTCTCTTGTCATAAAATGGCAGTGAAACAAAAACACCATTCTGTAGGATGAAGGGAGAGGAAATTTAGAGTTGGACAGAAAAATCCAAAGGAAATTAAAGTGCTAGTGTGCTCTGAAAAGTAACTCTCCAAATATGTCATCGGTCACCTTGTTATTTCCAGGCCTCCCCAATGGCTTCCAGACCTAAAGTGATCAGCTTACATGGCGTGGAGGCCTCTGCTAGCAGACGGTGCTGCTAGCTTCCCCGGGATCTTTCAGCCTCTCACATCATCACGGAGTCAGATGAGAGTACGACCGAAAGCTAAGCTGACAAGTTTGGGAGATGATGAACGAGGCAGAGCAGAATTCTGCTGGCCCTACCGCATGGCCTAATTAAGCGATGTGTGCTGCTAAATCCTGGTGGAGAGGCTCTTCAGGAGCAGAGATGTGGGGCAGGAAAGGCTGTCCTTTCACTCCGTTCTCTCAATGCACTTTCAGAGAAAGCCCTTCTGTAAAGACCACCAAAGTTGTAATCTCGGAATGTGTCAATAGCCAGAGAATCGTATCTGGAGCAAGTGGACCCATGTGCAGAAGCAGACATTAGGTAGGTTACCCATCCATGGTAATGCAAACCAGACTCACTTGATCCAAATCTCCTTTCTCGGTTGCCAGCTCCTCCATCTCTGGTGCCGGCTCATCTTCCAGGAAGGGATTGGTAGATGTGGGTGGAGACTCGAGTTTTTTCTGTTAAGTAGACATGAGAAAGAAGTATTTTTTGAGCATATTCAATAGCCCTCCCCATTGATCTTCTGCTTTTTCCAAGTCTCCTTAACAGCTAAGTCATGAAATCTGATTTAACACACAAGAACTGAGGCAACACAGACCACATTCTTATCTCCAGGCCTTCACAATGCTTTTCTTCCTTTCTGAAACCTATTGCCCATGCCGCCCCAATTCTAATCTGGATAAATTCTCACTCATCTTGCAGATCTCAAATTAGAAGCCCCTTCTGCTGGAAAACCTTCCCCATCTGTCAAGTTTGGGTTAGATGTCCCTGCCACATGGTAAGTCTCCTACTCAGGTATTTATTAAAATATTTCAATTGAGCCAGGCTCACACCTGTAATCCTAGCACTTTGGGAAGCCAAGGTGGGAGGATCACTTGAGGCTAGAAGTTCAAGATCAGCGTGAGAAACATGACCCCATCTCGACAAAAAATACAAACATTAGCTGAGCGTGGTGGCACACCTACAGTCCCAGCTACTCAGGAGGCGGAGGCAGGAGGATTGCTTGAGCCTGGGGGTCTGAGGTTGCAGTGAGCTATGATGATGTCAATATACTCTAACCCAGGCAAGAGAGCGAGACCATATCTAAAAAAAAAAAAAAAAAAGAAAAGAAAAGAAAAAAGAAATGAAATAGAATAAAATAAAATAAAATATTACAACTGTCCATTTATTTATCTTTTCCCCCTTAGACTCTGATGGCGGGAATCATAGCTGTCTTATTCTCCATCCTATGTCTGGTGTCTGGCATGTGGTAAGTCCTCAATAAATACAAATGAATTGAAATGCCAGATGGGTTTGAATTCTAGAACAAACTACAAAGTTGGTCTCATGCGTTCTAGATTATAGACAGAAGTCTCTTCCCAAATAAGTCCCATTACAACAAAGAATGCAGAAATCTCCTTGAGAAAAATTACTTCTCTGCTCTTAAACATGACCGCTGTTTCAAAACAGAGCATTGAGTGGGACCACAGGCTAGTGGGAAAGCTGGAGGCAGGAGACATGGGTTTTAGCTCCAATGGTGCTGCCCTGGCCAAACCATCTAGCTTCTCTGAGCCACAATGGCTACATCTGCTGAATGGGGATACAGTCACAGGACTATCTGAAGGATCAAATGTGATAAAGTGGGTGAAAACCTGGAAGAAGCACATGATACATATGATGGTCACTGATGCTGTTAATTCCAGGGCAACTACAGAATTGAGACAACTCTTTGGAATTTTTTATAATTTGACCTAGAGATGTTATTCATGCCCAGGAGCTGAGAATTTTAGCAGAAAGGAAGCCAAGGGGACAAGCAGGAAAAAGGGGATTGGTTGGTGCTGGGAATGAGGGGATGGCTCTCTGGGGGCAAGCACCTAAGTGGAAAGGCAGTTTCTAAATGTAATTGTGACGTTTTAGCCAATACTAGTGGAGCAACCTGAGCTAATGCCTAAGCCAAGAGCAACAGCAGAAGGACCGCAGTGTGAATGACTTCGCCAAGTGCCAGAATATCACCTGAAGATATTATACAAACAAAAGACAAAACAAACACAAAAAAGAAAAACCACACCTGTGTCTGGTTTTGGCTTTAAGACAATTCTGCTTACACTCATTTCTACTATTTAATTCTTGGCCAAAACTCTTGGATGCTACCTATGTAGATAGACACAGCCTCAGTGTATGAGAAAGCCTTGTGATGACTGCATTAGCTCAAGGGAATTGTTAAGAAGATGATGATTGTTGTGATATCCTAGTGAGAAACAACATGGTCTAAAAACCAAGCAAACATTTCAAATTTGCACACTCTGAACTTTGGCTTCTTTGCTTGAGGAAAAAAAAATCCCTATAAACGTACTTACTTTTAGAAAGCAGTATTTCTAAGCTTTCGTTGTCTTTTTAAGGGTCGCTGGTATTTTAGAGAGAGAGGAATAGTAAGAAAGCAAAACTATCAAGCTTAATCTTCAACAATAAAAAAATTTGTCAATAGCATTAGATTCCTGGCTTAACAGTGGGTTTCGGGATCATGCTATTGAGTTGAGTCACTGTGATTCTGTCTTTTGGTCCTTTGTAGATGTGGAAAGCAAGTCAGTTAACTGAAGTTAAAAGCTTTGTTCAAAATTGTTCAGCGATGGAAACAGGATTTGATTTTTTGAGCTAAATGTTTCTCATCTAAGTCTATCAGGGTCGGTAAGAACATTTCACGATTATATACAGGTGTGCCTCATTTTTAAAACATAAGGTGATACTGGAAATAATGGCACAAAGCGGACACGGGGAGGTGGACTGAAGGTGATTCTGGGCTCTGGTGTAGAGTGTCAACTGCATGGATAAAGTAGGAAGAAATAAAACATAAAAGGCAGCACAGAACAAGAAGAGAAGCACCTGAGGCAGTGTACGCCTTGGTTACGTGTTTAGTGTTACTGGGCCAGAAGATTCCCAAGGTTTCTTCTCCATCTCCACAGTCGGTCTCCATTGATAGACGTATGAAATGACTGTGGGGGGTCGTGGACACAGGAGCTCCTGGCTCATTCGTCTGTGGCACACACATTCCGAGTGTGGACCGAGCTAGTCCAAGACAGGTGATTCGTGCCTGTGTTTAGACGGATGTGCTGGGCACCAGGAGTAAAGCTGTGCACAGACAGACCGCCCTCTGATCTCCTGGAGGTTAGGGTCTGCTGGGGGAGACAGGCTTTAATCAAATAGTCACATAAGCATGTGATAAGGGCTATGAAGGAGAAGTAGGAGTTGTTAGGAAAGCATGCAATGGAGGGTCACAGAAAACTTCCCTAACAATGTTAGAGCCAGAACTGAAATGCCCCCCAGAGTTAAATATGTGAAGGGGGGGAGGAGTGGGGTGGAGGATGGAGCAGATCTTTCTAGGCCCAGGAACAGCATATGTTTGTCATTCACTCAACAATTACGCACTGAGCATCTATTCTGTTCGGGAACGCTTCTGTGCACTGAGAATGCAACGGAATAAGACAGGTTAGAAAGGGAGGCACTGAGACAAAAAGAAACTTTAGGAACTGGGGTGGGCTGGAGGTGAGGGTGGGTAAGTGCTTCTACATACAGGGTGATCAGAAAAGGCCTCTCTGAGAATGTGGGAGTTGGCCCTGAGTAAGGAGCCGGAGCCAGCCAATCAGGCAAAATCTTGGTGGGGGAGGCGAGGGGAGTCTTCCCAGCAGGGGGACCAAAGCAAAGGCTGGAAAGAGCTTGGTGAGTGTGGGGGACAGAAAGGAGGATGAGGGCATGGGGTAAGAGAGGGAGTAGGAACCCAATTGCGTGGTCTTTTGTGGGCCATGTTACAGATAGATTTTCTTCTCACCACAATTGGGAGTCACTGGAGGTTTTAAACAGGGAATTGATACGATCTAATTTGTATTTTTAAAATATTCCACTGCCATCCATGGGAAGAATGGACTATAATGGGAGCAAGAAGACAGTTTAAGAGGTTACTACAGTGTTCCAGGCAAGGGCTGATGGGGAAGTAGACTGAGCTGGTGACGTGGACACAGAGAAAAGTGGCCAGATTGGGATACAGTTAGAAGATAGAGCCACGGACTTGCTGAGAGAGGAAGTGAGGGCAAAGGAAAGAAAGGAGTCAGGGACACTCACTTTTTGGCCTGAACAAGCATGTGGCTGGTGTTGCCCTTCACTGAGATGGGGCACCCTCATGTGGAGGTGAGGGCACAGGCTCTGGATCTGACAAACCTGGGTTGAAGTCCAGGCTCTACCACTGGGTATGTTGCTTAACTTCTCCAAGCCTCAGTCTCTTATCTGCAATGTGAAGGGATAGTAACACCTGCCTCTTTAGAACTGTTACGAGGATTAAATAAGGTCATGTGTTCCAAGCATGAGATATGCAGTTATGCGCCACATAATAACATTTCCGTCAATGACAGACTGCATACATGATGGGAGTCCTGTAAGATTACAATGGAGCTATACAATGGAGTAGGCTATACCATCTGGGCCTGTGTAAGTACGTTCTAGGATGTTCCCCACACAATGATGAAATTACATATGATGCACTTCTCAGAACATACTCCGTCATTAAGCAACACATGGCTGTATATATAAAGTGGCTTAACACACCGTCGGCACATAGGGAAAAGCTCTGTAAGTGGAAGCTTTCAGTAGTATTGAACGGGGTGAGCAACTAAGTTAGGCAGAACTGTTGTGTTTCTCTTAATGAAGAAACTCTCAGAAGGAAAAGAAGTGGGAGCACAAGGCTAAGGGTCTTATAAAAAGAATTCCTTTCAATCACAAGTGAGATCCTATCGCTACTATTTTGTCTCTTTGGGATCTCTCCAGGAAATGAAAGCAATGGTCCCATCAGCTGACAAGTGCAAAGGCACACTGAGCTGCTCCCTTCTTCCCTAGACTACAACGAAGCGCTCACAGTACTGCACATACCACCCACCACCCTGATGGTAAATGTTACGTTACGAAACCCTGAGGTGTGGATATAGACTCCTGCTACTTAGAGGGCTACGTTACGGCTCAGATTAATTTGCTGTGATAAAAGAACAGGTCTTTGCAGAGAGCAATCACTGGCACAATGTGGCCATCTGTGCAAAAATCCTGTTGTCAGAGCCAACCAGATCACACTTCCCGGTCCTGCTCTGCAGCTGTTGTAGACCATAGAGAATTACAAGTTTGGGTTTAGATTTGTAGTAACTCAAATGACATATATTCCATGAACTCTGGGGCTGCTAAATAAAACCAAAATTTTGCCAAGAAGTGAACAACTTCCCAATTTTAAAATAATTCATTCTTATTTGCTATGATGACAGCTGATTTCAAGTCCACACAGGAAGGCAAATTCTTCATACAGCACGTTAATTCCTGCTGATTAAATCACATGGGATTTCTAGCACCTCCAAAACAAAAAGGGCTGCATGACAACCAAGCTGCCTAATTTACCGTTAGGAAGGGCGAGTCTGGCTTCAGTCAGCAGCGTATCCATATGAGTCTGCCTGCACAACTCCCTTTTTGAGGCCCTAGCTGGACACGTCAAATTATCAAAGAGGGAACTCTGAAATTTAAGACTAACTTTTTTCCTTTCCCTGGAGGAGAAAGCTTTCAGTTATGAGATGAAAGTTCTGCATTTCTCATTCCATAAATGTTTTACTCCAACACAATTCCTAATTTGTCCTTAAGAGACGGACTGGGGGCTTTAGCTGATAGTCAAGATTGTGAGCACAGAGCCATGCACACCTGGTGTTTACTATTACTGGGACCACTCTCTTGCTACCATGTTCATATCTTATATTGTGACAGTTACGTATGGGTTTCTTTCTCCTACTAGACCATAAACACCTGTCTTATTCAATTTCTCATCTTTTTCTAAGGCCCTGCACAAAGAGGAGGCTTGACAACTATTTGTGAATAAATGCTGATCAGATGAGAAGCCCTCAATAAAACCCCTTTCAGAAACATGAGCAACATGTTCTATTGTCTGTAAACAAAACAAAAAGCCTGTTTATGTGTGTCTTATACTTGTAAGAGAGTCTCAAAAACATACCCCAAACTATTAAACAGTGGATATCTCTGGAGATTTGGAGTAGTTGAGAAAGAAGAGATCTTCCTTTTAAAATATTTTATTCTGTTTCAGTTTTTGACAACCACGTATTGCTCTTTATTTTACAAGGGGGGGACAGATAGGATATTTACCTGAAGAGTGAAGATGATTTATAAATAACTCATACAGCATTTTCTAAAGCGCTTAACACTCTTAAATTGCAATGTAATTCATGTAACATAAAATTCACCATTTTAAAGTCATTTACAATTCAGTGATTTTTAGTATATTCACAAGGTTGTGCAACCCTCACCACTATCTAATTCCAGAACGTTTTTCACCCCAAAAAGAAACCCATACCCATTAAGGTGTCACTTCCCAATCTTTCACTTCCCAATCCTTTCTGTCTCTGTGCATCTGCCTATTTGGGGCATTTCATATCAATGGAATCATATAATCTGTGACTTTTTGCATCTGCCTTCTTCCACGTAGCATAGTGTTTTCAGGGTTCATCCATGTTGTAATACGTGTCAGTACTTCATTTATTTTTATGGTTAAAAAATATTCTATTGTATGGATACACCATATTTTGTTATCCCTTTGTCCATTAATGGACATGTGGGGTGTTTCCAGCTTTTGGCTGTTGTGAATAGTGCTGCTATGAACATTTGTGTATGAAGTTTTTATATGAACATATGTTTTCAATTCTCTTGGGTATATACCTAGGAGTGGAAACTTGTAATTTAAAAAAAAAATCAGATTTCTTTGCCTTTTTTATTTGGGAGAGTTACCCCTTTACATTAGGAATCAGTACATTAACACTGTGAGATGCACTAAAATGAAGAGCGACTACCTCTTCTGAATCTTAATAAATCATGACTGATATTAAGGCTCGGTGCTGGGAGAGATCAAGCTGCATTCATAAGAACCAGTGAGAATCCAGAAAGCAGTTTAAAACAGAGGCTATCTGAAAACTGAAAATGCTCCTACTTTTGACTCTATAATTCCACTAGTATGTGGACATTTGCAAACAAAAATTGTTCACATAGCCTTATTTATAAAAGTGAAGAGCTGGGCACAGTGGCTCACACCTGTAATCCTAGTAACTAGGGAGGCTGAGGTGGGAGGATTGCTTGAGCCCAGGAGTTCAAGACCAGCCTGAGGAACACAGTAAGAAATAGTGAGAGCCTTTCTTTTAAAAAAAAAAATGTGTATATATATAAATAAAATAGGAAAGAATGAAAAAAAAATTTAGCTGGGCCAGGCATGGTAGTGCATGCCTGTAGTCCCAGCTACTTGAGAGGCTGAGGCAGGAGGATTACTTGGGTCCAGGAGTTTGAGGCTATGATTGTGCCATGGCACTTCATTCTGGGTGACAGAGCTGGACCTGGTCTCTTAAAAAGAATGACTAAGGGTCTAACAAAAAAAGAGTGTTTAGGGAAATCATGGAATATCTATATAAGGAAATATTATGCAATGATTGAGAAAGCAGTTAAGATATATGAAGGAAAGAAGGATATATATATCATCATATAGAAAAATTAACTCAAATGGATCAAAGATCTAAATGTAAGAGCTAAAACTGTAACACTTGTAAGAGGAAACATCGGTAAATCTTAGTAGCCTTGGATTAGACAATAGTTTCTTGGATATGACATGAAAACACAAGCAAAAACAAACCAAAAAAAGTAAGATAAACTTCATCAAAATTTAAATCTTGTGTGTGTCTAAAGACACTATCCAGTGAGTGAAAACAATCCACAGAATAGGAGAAAATACTTGCAAATCATATATCTGATATATGATAGAATATATAAAGAATCCCTACAACTCACCAAGAAAAAGATAAACAATCCAATTACAAAATGGGCAAAAGAATAGACATTTCTCTAAAGAATATACACTGGCCAGGTGTGGCGGCCACGCCTATAATCCTAGCTCTCTGGGAGGCCAAGGTGGTAGGATCGCCTGAAGTCAGGGGTTTGAGACTAGCCTGAGCGAGAGCGAGACTCTGTCTCTACTAAAAATAGAAAAAATTAGCTGGCCATGGTGGCACATACCTGTAGTCCCAGCTACTTAGGAGGCTGAGGCAGGAGGATCGCTTGAGCCTGAGAGTTTGAGGTTGCTGTGAGCTAGGCCAACATCACAGCACTCCAGCCCAGAGGCAGAGTGAGACTCTGTCTCAAAAAAAAAAAAAAAAAAGATACACTAATGGTCCAGAAGCACATGAAATGTATCATTAGGAAAAAGCAAATCAAAGCCACAATGAGATACTACTTTATACCCATGAGGATGGCTATGATTAAGAAAAAAAAAAGGATAATAACAAGTGTTGGCAAGAACGCAAAGAAACTGGAACTCTTCTGCTGGTGGGAATATAAAATACTGTGGCTGCTTAGAAAATGGTTTGCAGTTCCTCAAAAAGTTAAATGTAAGGTTACCATACAACCCAGCAGTTCAACTACTAGATATAGTCCCATGAGAACAGAAAACATGTTCATACAAAAACTTGTACACGAATATCCATAGCATTATTCACAACAGCGAAAACAACCCAAATGTCCATCAACTGATAAACAAGAAATACGTAGTATATCCATACAATGGAATATTATTCAGTCATAAAACGTGAAGTACTGATACACGCTACAACATAGATGAACCTTGAAAACACTGTCTAAAGTGAAAGAAGCCAGGCACAAGAAACCACATACTGTATGATTTCCATTTATGTGAAATTTCCAGAATAGGCGTCCATAAAGACAAAAAGTAGATTAGTAGTTGCCCAGGGCTGGGAGAAGGAGGGAACTGAAATTGACTGCTAAGGGGGTATTTCTTTTTGAGGCAACAGAAATGCCCTGGAATTGGACGGTTAGAATAGTAGAATAACCTTGTGAATGTACTAAAAACCACTGAATTGTATACTTTAAATGACAAGTTTCATGTGAAATTTTGTTATATGAATTATATATCAATTTAAGAAATAAAATAAGCAGAGGAAAAAAATGCATTTAAAAAGCACAATTTCAACTGTATAAAATGTATAGAAAGAACATACCAAAATCCTCGTCTCTGATTCAGATGACTTTTTTTTCTTGCCTATAATTCCCAAATTTTCTAAACTGATCATGTATCACTCTCTTCTCAGAAACAAACGGAAGTTAATCTAATGAATTTGATGTTATTCAAATGGAAGAATACATTCCTTTAGCACCAATAAAACATTTATAAGTTATTTTCCCACAGTGAAGAGAGTGGATGATAAGGTAAAGCTATGTCCTTGTTCAAGGCAGAAGTCCTCATACTATGGCAACACTGGGAAGCCCTGCCCGCCTTCCTCTTGCAGTTTCCCCAGTGCAGGTGTCAACTTGCTGGAAGACAGAAGTGTAGGATGAGACGCTCTGTGTCGGCGCTTTCATAAGTAGGGAGCCTTTTGCAAACATTCACACGCTCAAACTGCGTGCTTGAAAATTACGCTCATAGATTCTATATTTGTAATACAATTTTTGAAACTGGGAAAGTATATGTGTATATTAAAAAATGATCCCTGTAAGCCAAAGGACAATTCTATTTAGAAAGGCAACTTATGCAATGACCAAGAGGAAGGGAAATCCAGCTGCATGAAATGGGAAAACTTTTTATTTTATTAAAAAGAAAAGCCTCCCGATTTGTGAGGCTGTTACAAAATCTAACCTCATCTACTCTGCTATCAGCAGAAGGCTGAATATGATTTGTTCACCTTCAATCTAATCATTGAGTCACTAATAATGCATATGGATGTAGTTAAATCACATCCAGACATTTGGTTTTAATTTCAAGGCATTTCAATTTACAGACTATCTTGAATCCGTTCTAAAGAGTCAGAACTTAAGAAGAAGTATGGGCAACTGGAAGAAGTACGGGCAGCTCACTTTCTCAAGTCACAGTTACAGCACAGGACATCATACAACTTGTTAGGGCTGGTACAGCAGAAATAAAACAAGCTCTGTCCTTAAGGCTCTTTCAGTCTAAAGTTCCCTAGGATGTCAAAGTCACATCTCTTGAAAAAGAACAAAAGATGATGCATCCATGGATCAGACAGGAGAAGCTGAGCTGGGGCAGGTCTTTCTGGTGAGCTAGTCACACTCTCAAGCTTGCCCTCACTGTTTCACTGTCAAACAGTCCAAGGACCTGAAAGGTTCTAAATGATGCAGGGAAGGGGTGGGCAGGGGCAGAGGTGAGGAGTGTGGCCTGGGGAGGGGCAGCAAGGGATGATCTCTGGCCAGCTTGGCTCCTTGGCTGACTTCCTACTTGCTCTGTGGTACCTTTCCAAGGAATTCACTAACTTTCCATGAAATATGGCATATATTAAAGGGTATCAAGATATACCTTGGTTCATCTGACAGTTTATTCTGATCCCATGAAACAAAATGGTGGCCAAAAAAGATTTCCAAAAAAGCATATCCTGGAAGCAAGGCAGCATGTGAGGTGGCAAGGGCTGGGGAGCAGCAAGCCTTCAGGAAGGTCAGGCCAACTAGAACCCCTGGCCTGGCCCAGGCCAGCCTCTTCCCAGTACTTTGTGTTGGGATCACAGTCAGTAGCCATGACTAATTCACCAGGGTCACTGACACTGAGGGTTGCAGAAGAAACGTGAAGAAGGCCCCACTTGGCCCAGAGTGAGGTGATGGCAGGGACCAGGCTTGGTGTGAACATCATCCACAATGAGAACCTTCACATCTCCCCACAGCAGAGCCACAGTGAACCAATTCTTCAAGACCTGGCCTGCCTAGTTGAATTGGCCACAGCAGTTCTGTTCCCTTTCTAGAAACTCATCTTTAAGGGAGAATCCTTGAAGCCTGTTGGACAGCCATTGTCAGGACTTAGAATGTAGAATGGTTGCTGGGTCATGATAACTCGGACAAAGAATGGTCCCAGGAAGAGGGTGAATTCAAGAAGTTGAATGATTTGGAGAAACCTGCAGAGAAGACAGCTGACTAACTAGAGGGGTAAATCAAGAGCTCATGGCATTCAGCAGGAATTTCTGGCCAAGGATTTATTATCTGAAACTCTCTGCAAATGTGATAAGAGAGGAAAGTAACAACTGAACAGCTGGAAGGGTGATGTACAAACCAGTTCTGCCAGAAAATTTCAAACATGGAAGACCAAAAATGAAGCGACTGGGGAAAAGGGTTCACGTGCCCCTCGCTGACCACCGACCACCACCACAGAGCACAGCATCTGCCTGGAGATGAAACAGCTCCATTCCACGAGCTTGGCCCTGGCGGAGTTAAGGCAGAGAGGGCTCTTGCCCTGAGAAACAAGCACATCCAGCCCTGTCCTCCGTGGGACAGAAGGTGGCAGACAGTTTTCCACTGCCACTTTGACGGTCCTATACCTTTTTTCTACAAAAATGCATTATTTTTGCAAACCTAAGGAGAGCTCCTGTCAGTTTTTCATGGTGTCTACATGGTTACCCTGCTCAGCAGCCACTGCTTGTCCAGAGGGGTCTTTCCCTCCCCTCGTGACTCTAGCACTTTTGACCTTTAGGGGATTTCCTTGGACAGATGACAATTCCAGTGTGTTCTAAACAGACCTAAGTTTACTGGCTAATCTATCATCAGATTCAACAGGTCCATTTGTTCTCCTGTGATCCTGTAGCTCCCTGAATGTAAAACAAAAGTCACCAGGAAGTAGGGTCCAGCCAAAGGAGGCGAAAAATAGCTCAGAACAGGTGTCTGGCACTACTGCTATTCAAGCATCCTTCATAGAGACCTATTTCTCATTGATTAGCCAGGTTACTGGCTCAGAGAGACTGGCCTTATGTTTTACTGACATTGCCCAGCAAGAAGCTATGGGAATTCAGGGGCTACTCCCAGGGTGGGGTCTGTGCTCAAAGCTTAAACCTTCTTGTCCCCAAGCAGATCTCCGGAGGGCTGAGCCCAATGCTGTACATGTCTCTGCTGGAAACCAGGCCAGAAGCATGGCTTGGGGAGGGCAGAGAGGAGAGCCCGCACGAGGAAATCAGGGGTGCTAAAGCCAACCGCATAGTTATCAGGAGAGATACATGCTTCCTTCATTGGCATTTCTCTTCACTATTTCCTTTTCTGACTTGCATTTTCTTTAAGGGGATTTTCATCCATTTTGTGGCCTATTTTTTTTTTCCCTTGTTACTAAAAGGAAATCAATTTTGAACATAAGTTAGCAAGGAGAGGAGTATATGTTTTTGTTTGCCAAGTATGCAAAGTGTTTTATGGTTCCAGTTGAATTTTATCTGAATAAAGTCATAAGTGAGCCTGAGCAGACAGGGCTTTGTGGTCTTGCCTTAAAACTGAGCTGCTGCCGCCACCACTCTGCAGCCCAGTGCCCTGTGGGACCAGCTCGATTCGCCTACTCTGAGGCGGGTCTTGTGGGGCAAAGAGAAGATTCCACTGAAGTCCCAGGATTTTAAGGATCAGAAAGATGGGAGCAGAGAAGGTAGCAGGGGTGAGGGGTGAATAAGTGAGTGGGACTCCAGGTCCAACTCCTGCCCTGACTCCCCTGCTTGAATCAGAGTAGCGAAGTTTTTGTTTTTATATATTAGCTCTGTGGCCTCAGGTCACAATAAGCATAGCACCTACCTCCTACGGGTTGATGAAGCAAAGTGACTGCCTCAGGTACATGCATCTAGCCCAGCGTGGGACACGCAGTGGATGCTTAGCCATTGTTATGTTTAGATTCCACATTAGATTTTGTTAGAAGAGAGAGTTTGGAAATCACTGATTTGGCCCTTCTCCCTCATTTTAAAACAACTGAAAAATAACTTTGTTTAAAGTACACGGAAAGAACATAAATGTATTTGTATAAGATAATTTCCAAAAAGAATACCAGAGTAAAAGGAAAAAAACTTTTCTTTGCTTCTCCACCTACTCTCACTCCAACTTCCTTCCCCAGAGACATCCACTGTTATCATTTCCACACCTTTTAGTAACACATATACATATATAAACATGCCTTTTGCTTTTTACATAAATAGAATCATACCATTTGTGCTGGGCTGTAATTCACATTTTACACTTAACAATGTATCTGAGAGGTTTTTTCCCACGTTAGCACATCTAAAATATACCCCCATTTCACTATTTTTAAACTGCTATAAAGTATTCCATAGTATGGCTATACCTTGATTTATTTAACCATTCTTCAATGATGAACATTATAGAAATATCTCAATTTTTTGCTTTTAAGGGTACAGTTCACCTCTTCCCTTATACATATTCCTCTACATCTGTGGATTTTTTTGTAGACTTCTTGTTTAGATGTTAAATTATTGCCTCATGGGACACACACATTTAAATTTCTGACCGATAATGACAATTTATTCTCCATAAAGGTTATACCAATTTGTATACTAGCACTAAAATCCTGTATTGTTAGTCTTGTAAATTTTTTTGCCAATCTGATGTAGGAAACATAGTATCTTGTGTTGTTTTTTTCTCCCATATTTATTAGCCAACTAAATTCTTCAGTGAGTTGTCTGTTTGACCCTGTACTCATTCCTCTAATGGCTTACTTATCTCTTTCTAATTGATTTTTAACAATTCTTTTTTTATATGCTAGATATTATTTGTTTTACAGAGCTTAAACTATTTTTTAATCCCTTAATTATGTTTATGGTTTCTTTTTCCAAACAGAATTTTGTTCTTTTTATGTTGCCATTTGGCAACAGTACTTTTCTTTATGGCCTCTGGGTTTTATGTCTTGTTTATTCCCCTGGTACTCTGTTATTAAAGAGTAGTCTATTCTTCTTGTTTAATAGAGAGGACGATTCACTAAGTTATAGCAGAGTCAGTACCAGACCACAAGTCTCTCTCGATGGCTGGCCCAAGGATTTTGCTACTAAATCACACTCCTTCTCTATTGTTACCAGCAGTTTAAAAAAAAAATGCCAGTTTCAAAGAAAATTCAAGAGGTATGATTCTCTCAACTTTGATTTCTTCTTCCCTTTCTTTCTTCTTTCCCTCTCCATTCTTGCTGGCATGAATTCTGTGTATTCTTTGCATGACTATAGGACAGAGATGAGTCAGCTGTGATTCCTGCATTCAAGAAGCTCAAAGTCTATTGTGTATGTAACAATGTAAATAGAAATTACCACAAAACATAGAAATTTGGTTTCTCCGTGGACAGGAAATGTGAAGAAAGCACAATGATGTGTTAGCAGGAATCCTGGGGCTCCCAAAAGAGGTTTTCAGAAAGACACTTTGCACCTGGTCTTTTTTTTTTTTTTTTTTTCTTTTTAAGAGATGGGGTCTCACTATGTTGCCCAAGCTGGATTCAAACTCCTGGGCTCAAGCGATCCTCCCACCTCAGCCTCTCAAGTAGCTGGGACTACAAGGTGCATGAGACTGTGCCCAGCTGGACCTGGTCTTTGACTCCACAGAGATGAAATGTTTTTAACCAGCAATACT